>WIPJ01000520.1:2318666-2330112 GCA_018155075.1 Cassiopea andromeda
TATATATATATATCGGTTATCAAAATATGTTTGGGAATTAAAGAAAAAGGGCACCACGCCCATTATATCATGGGAGGTGATCGACCATGCAAGCCCATACAATAACGGTTCCAAATTCTGCCACCTTCGCTCCACGGAAAAATTCCACATCATCACATCAAAGCGCAATCTTCTAAACAAAAGAACTGAGTTTGTTTCAACCTGCCGACACGTTAACACATTCACATTCCTCCTCAAGAACATCAAAGTATTCCAACCGGACCCAGCCAAGGATATATAGCACTGCTTCGACAATAAATTCCAGCACGTCTGATGATCGCAACTAGGGTGAAACTCAGAGTCATGTGATTTTAATTCAATTCAAACAACACTTTTATTTTGGTTTTCAAGGTTTATTCTGAAGTATATTGCTCTGCCTATCGCATTGAGCACTCTGACTTTGCAGTTCTTTTTGGATTGTTATATATATATATATATATATATATATATATATATATATATATATATATATATATATATATATACACGCACACACACACGTCTAACAATTACATATGAAATGAGAAAATAGAACAAATTACAAAAACAATACCGCAGGGAGTATGCTCTATCGTAACAACCCTGCGGCCTACACATATAGGGAATCATTCAATCTCTACTCAATGCCTCAAAAGGTGATAATTGATAGTAGTAATTGATATTAACGTATTTTCGTCCTTATCTGCAAATACTTCTCTTCTAAGAACCCAAATACATGCTCTTTCTCCATGAAAACCACTCAATGTGAGCCTCAATTTTCTTAATTTACCTCAAAAGCGAAGAAAGACTTTCTTAAGATTGTCATAACTTCTACCAGCTTAAAGCGACCAGAACAGGAATGCCACTCCTGTTGGAAAGTGTTCAACGTCGATTTTGTTGGAATCTAAATTCCTAGATCTTTATGGTTTTATTTGTCTTTAGTTATACACCTGTTTCAGCTGCCCGTTTTATGCAGTGATGGTCTTGGGTTGTTTCATCTATAGCAATGCCTGATAGTTTTCCTTGGATTTTGTAGATGACTTTAGCAGACATAAAAGAAGAGAAAGCATAAAATTTAAGAATTAGCATCAATTTTCTTAGCTTTGTATACAGTAAAGCAAATGAGGATGAATCAGCATAAAATTTTATAAATGTTTTGATCACAGAAATACTTTTCTCTGTATTTTTACTGGGCGGGATTTTGGCAGATTAGCAGCAGTAAAGCCATACTTATTTGATATTTGACCTTCTTATATTCACATTCAGATCTCATTTCACATTTTAGTAGCTGCAGATTTGAAGTATGATGATATTGCTCTTGGTACTACAAGAATTAGTTAGCATAAGATAACATAGATATCATGAGATCATGCCATGAAATAGCATTGAATGTAGCATGTAAGTGCAATAATTTCATAAAAGAATCCGTTATTTTGGGCTGGGAGGCCTGCATCAACCAGATAGGTATCGTTTTGTTTGTAGCACACAAGTCATTTGTTTAAAAAAGCTCACAGTTTAATTTTTCATGGTCTTCTACTAACAGATTCTTATTAAAGCCCATTTTCCTCTGTTACTCAGAAAATCGATTTTTACGTGTACCTTACCTTCGACTGAACTTCGATAGGTCTTCTTTTTCTTTGAAAGTTGAGAAATATCGCTTTCAAAGATGCTTCAGGTTTGATCATTGGCATTCGCTGCTGAAAAGTGGACCTTGAATTCACTTCATAAAAGTTATAGTAAACATAATTCAGCGTTTATGTATTCAATCCTTGACTATTTTGCTTTCTTCAGCTACTCATTTCGTAGCTTTGCTTTGGTTAAATCTACCTTTCACTCAATTTTAATCTTCATCTTGGCCAAAGATGTTGACTATTATTTTTGAGTATCACATTACTATCCTTTTTTCCATTTCACATATCATTGTTTTTTTGTGTTAACTTTTGTCAATAGAGCTTGTAGCATCATCTCAGTTAGCTGGTGCTTCAGTTTCTTCATCTTTGCTGACGTTTAAGATTGCTATCAGTATTATGTCACTGTTTCTCTGCTATTTGTTGGATTCAGATAGATCAGTAGTTTTCAACCTTTTTACTGGAGCGGAACCCCAAGAAAATGTTCCGGTGACTCGAGGACCCCCTGTTCACATGGCTGCAAAGGAGATTGAAAAACTACTATTGATAATAGCATTTGTGTAACTTCTGGTGGAGCCTCCGGAATTTACTAGCAGAACCCTAAGGCTCCTCCGCGGACTCCCTGCTGGAAACCACTGAGATCGATGTAGAATGTGGCTTCTTGCTAAGTTTACGTTGAATTTTTTAATTAGTATTGGCTTAGGCCTATATAGTATACTCAGTTAAACCTTTATCGTTGATATTCGAAGGGACGCCAAAGCAACTGTAGAGCAGGGGCGGGAGTAGAAGTTTGGAGAAGGGCACTTGCACTGAATATGAAATAATAGTGACGTCAGAATTTTTGCGTACGGGCTACTTTTCACAAACATGTGCTTGTTATTGCTTCCAAAAATTGTTGTATTTCGTGGTACGTGATGAATTCCTGAGAGAAGAACGAATGTAAAAAGAAAATGTGACAAAATTACATCCGTAGACAACATAATAAGGGCACTTGCCCCTATTGCCCTTGCTCTTTAAGGGTAGGGGAGAGCGCTGCTCCTCTTCGCCCCCGTGCTCCGGCGTCAATGGATATTCGTGAATAGAAATAAATGTTTCTTTGAGTATCTAACTGATTCATTCTCCTAGGTTGGTATGTCTCTCTTTGCCAGTAATATTGGTAGTGAGCATTTGGTGGGTCTGGCCGGATCTGGAGCTGCGGCAGGAATTGGTGTTGGTGCATTTGAATTTAATGTGAGTATTTTTGTTTAAGATTCCAATACATTTTAATCGTAGGAGAAAAGTACAGTAGAATCCCGTTAACTCGGACCCTGGGTATCTCGGACTCGCCCTTCGTCGTACATATTTATTGTCCCCCTTGGATTTGAGGACCCTAATCAAGCCAAAATACTCTGCTTAAGTCGTACCCCGGATAACTCAGACATTCGCTAAGTCGTACCATTGTTCCCGGTCCCTTTAGCGAGAAAACCTAATGTAACTCAGAATTTCTGAAAACCGTACGTCAAATTATTCGAATTGGAAATCGAGTTTTTGCAAATTTTATCTTATGTGTAGTATGTTTTGGTATTTGTTTGATATGACGTCACTCAGCAGAGAGAAAAATAAAATAAAATCACGTACAATTGTTGAAAAGTATAAAATTTTTAGGGTTTAGAAGAATTTAAGGCATCAGATGGATGGATCGATCGATGGAAGTTGATGATGACGTTGGGATGACAGTCCAAGCGTTAACCGATGCAGAAATACTTGAAGAGATCCAAAGTGATACGGTGCTAGCGGAAGAAGATGATGAAGAAGTAGGCACTGCTGAAGATGAAGTTCCTGTGAAATTTTCGAATGAAGAAGTGCGGCAAACTATTGAAACGCTTCTTACAAATTCACTATTTACAGAAAATGGGAAAGTAGGAGCGATGGCTACGACGATTTCCTCTTTTGCTCAATCAGAGCTCACTCGCTTCTCAAAGCAAGTGACTATAGACAACTTCTTCAAGAAAGATAAGCTACATAAAAATTGTACACATGTGCAGTTTTACCTATTTGATCAGCGTTAGGTGGTACAGGGAGTGATTAATTAGTACCCTCCTCTTTCTTTTAGCACTTGCCTGCAGAAAACCTGAAGAGAGACAGTTCTTTTTAGTTTTTACCAAAAATCTTTAAAGTCTATGAAATCCTGATACGTCGTACCTTTCAAGAAAATCCGAGTTATCGAGTCTGGGTATCTCGGACATTCGCTATGTCGGACGAATTTCCTGTGTCCCCTGAGGGTCCGAGTTAAAGGGATTCTACTGTACAACTGTTTCGTCACTCAATCAGGACTTTTTAAGCATTTCGAGACGAAATTCATAAATTGCTTTCTTGTTAGCCTCAGAACCTAATGTGCAATAAGGTTCTGTTTAGACTTCTACGGATCATTTTTTGATCCGTATCACAAGTAATACGGATTGGCCTTCCATCTACACTACTCCTGGCAATCCGTAGCAAAACTGGTACGGTTTGCCGTATCACTTTCGATCCTTTTAGCGTCAGGATCAATAGTGATCCGGACTATGTACAGTTGACACTTTTCAACCCGGTCTACACTGCTGCGGATCACTTTTTGACCCGTATTAAAAGTGAGCCTAAATCAGGAGTAAAGAGCTTAATGTTACAGGGTCAGTACTCAAAATTGTGAGTTATGCATTACATCCAAAATAAATGTCTTACTTAGCCTACTTACTTTCTTACTTACTTACTTACTTACTTTCTTTCTTACTTCGCTGCATTATAGCGAAAATGGATGCTTTTATTGGCCATTGTCGGGGGTAGCATTGATTTGAAATAGGAGTTACACACTTCAACATTCACCTGATCTAGCACAGTTTTCATGGAAGTGATTGCAGATGGTTAAGAATACTTGAGATTCACTGAACTTATATACATACTAGCTCAATATCACGACTAGTGTGACATGCGGGAAAGGCGGAAAGAAGTCCTACGAAATGGATGGGACCTAACTTAACTACAATGGGAAATTAGACAGTGATATTGTGATATTTTGAATGTGTATTATTGATGCCTGCAAACTTTATTTCAATAAAAATTAGCTCTAAAATACAACATTGTCTAACTTTAATCACATACATGTATAAGAGAGCTCAATGTTGTATTCTGTAGTTACTTTTCGAGTAAATATAAGTTGCAAAAAATGCTATTTTCACAATGGAAGAATGCTAGTTAATTTTTTTCTCATGCTTGTTGTACGTATAGCAAAACTTTCAAAAATTAGTGCAGCTTTGTAATCGTAGTTTGAATATTTTGCCTAGGCTCTGCTGTTACTGCAACTGTTAGGATTTGTCTTTCTCCCAGTGTACATTGCGAGTGGGGTAAGCATAGCATTTTCAATGCATTCACTGTTTTTTCTTCGACTATGTTGACTAATATGATACACGCCAGTTGATTTTATGCTGCTCTTGGTTTTTAATTATTGAATGCATGCTAGAATATTGCAATGTGTTGTCAGCATCTTTGCTCTTGAGCAGAGTGAACGTTCAGTTAATTTTGACACAACAAGTGTCTTGTTTTATGCCAGCAGTCGGGAACCAGTGGCTCGGGAGCCAAGTGTGACTCTTCTCAAGACTGCATCTGACTCTCTGGCTCGTAGACAAGTCTTAGCAAACTTTCTTCAAAGTATTGCACAACAGCGAATACCTCAAGAAAGACTTACCAAACTTACAACTGATGGTCATATAGCCCCATTGGCCAAATTAGTGTCGAATTAGAAGAGTTTGTGGTCCCATGCGATACCAATACCCAATTGTATGGCTCTCATGGAAATTCATTTTTAAATTTGAGGCTTTTATGGTTCTCTCAGCCAAAACAGTTCCTGACCCCTGGTTTATGTACTAGGGAAGTCCAAAAAGTCTTATTTCGTGAAGTATTTTGCTGAGTCTTTTAGAAATATACCTACAGCTGTCCTTGGCAGCAAATCCCGCTTCAAGGTGTCCACGCCGGCTGGAAATGCTGGAAAGCTGGAAAATGGGTCTTTCTCAGAATTTGGGTAGAAAACTTGGAAAACCAGAGGCTTTTCTCCTGCTTTGGCTGGAAAAGCTGGAATTTTATTTTTGGACCTAATAATAATTAACGGCATTATTAGATGGAAACAATCTTATTGAGAAACAAGATTAAAGAAGAAAAGATTGTGCTATATCACGTGGGACAGGCCTTTTTTCACCAAGTCGACCCTGGATTAGAAAGTTTCCCTACTTTTTGCCATGGTGGTTGGTAGGTCCTTACCCTCCGGGGATGGCTTACCGGGAGACACTGAATTTATATAGGAAATTCCAATTTATTCGAGATTTTAAGGTCATTCAATACGTTGTGACAGTAGTCGGACCGCATTTTCGATGGCTGGAGTTTCATATCAAAATTCATGGTATGGCTCGAAAGTAATGTGTTTTCTCTGCCCAAAAGGCTTGAAAAAGGCCACGTGTTTCTAAAATTTTTAGCTGGAATTTCAACTTCGACTCAGTGGACACGCTGCCCTTGCTTGAAGGGAAATCAAATTTATGGTGAAAAAAATACTTTCAAAATTTGAGGGCATTTTACATGCCTTGTTTATGGTTGCATTATGTCTCTTTGATAGATTATATTCTTCCAAGAAATATTGTCCTTAGTAGCTAGAGCTATTCAGTCTACCTTAAAAGTAGATGTGTACCATTGCTTTTTTCATTATATTAGGGAGAAATGTCTATGTGTGCATTAAAAGCTTTGTATTCTTAATAGGTATGCACTTTGCCGGAGTATATTCATAAACGCTTTGGTGGAAATCGCATAAGGGTGTTTCTTGCCATGTTGTCTTTGTTACTTTACATTTTCACAAAGATATCCGTAAGTTATTGTTGTCTTTTCAGATCTTTTTACATCAAAACATTATACGTATTTGCGTGTTGTGCATTCTTGCCATTCTTGAGATACGCATTTTTCTTCGTAATTTATGTGGCGAGAAGTTGGGTTTTGGAGTGAATTGACTCGACAATGACGCTGATATATGTTGAATAATTGTTTTGTCCGTGTGCATGTAAATATAGAATTTCTGTGTCAAATTCAGGGATTTTAAAAAATAGATTTTACTTCTTCACTTCTTATTAGTTTGGCTTGGGAGTTTAATCTTCATTAGTAAAACAGCCGCAGAGAAGACCATGTTTGATTCGGTTTCTTTCTTAACTTTCAACCCCCATAAGAGACAGCGACGAATCCAGTTAATTGAGATCAAAGTCAAACATTTTCTTTTCGTTGCCATCTTATCAATACAATTTATGATCATGCTACTGTTTCAAACGTCTGAATCGTTGGTGGGTCCTTCGACATTTATTAAGGGGGAAGGGGAATAATCCGCCAGTACATTTTCTTTAATTATTGCATGTCAACGATTCTTTATGGAACTGTTTCGTAATTCTTCAAATTTCAAATTATCAGCATAAGTGCCCCCCACGCCCCCGAATTTCTTCCACTGATATCAATCAATCTGTCGATAGTGTGAATACGTACAATTTAATGATTCATTATTTCAGAGCTTTACATATCCTTAAAGTCCTGAAGATTCCTTATAAGAAGAAAATATCATCAGGAATCTTTATAAGTCCTTTATTAATACCAAATCTGTTAAAATCGTCCTAAATCTTCATAAGAAATACAATATTTCTACTAGCAATTGTGATATTTTGTACAGAAATTTAGATGTTTATGATATAGAACCCTTTCACGCAGAATTTCCGTGCCTGTTCACACCAGCTAGTTTTTGGAGATAGATTTCAAAATATTCTTTCAAGTAAAGTCATATTTTCATGTTTTTCCCGTTTGCTTTAGGAAAGTTCTTGAATGGACCGATCCTGTGCCCTTGATCTGGAAGAAAGGGGCTAGTAGCATTGAAATTAACTCAAAGCTCCTCATTATTGATGGGTTTTGTCGTAAACAAGCTAAATTCTCCGTAAAATCCACCAAAAAGCCTCTTTTTCTTCTCCTTAAAGCCCTTAATTTTGTAAGTAAAGTCAGTGTTGGAACAATAAACACCCAGTATATCACATTTTTCCTTAGTTAAGTTGGTTGCAGACAGATCTAAGTAAGAAAGATGAGAAAATTCTTTGGAAGTAGATTCCTTAGTTTTATTTTATCCGAATTTTGCTTAATGGCCATACTGAAGTGTACGTTTTTTCTTTGCTTCAGTTTTCTGTAGCATAAACTGAATGTCCTAGCAGCTATTTATTTTACATGCTTAGTTTCCACACTATCCATGCAAGATCGCTTATTTTAATTCAATTTTATGATTTTTATGGTCGCGAGTGAATTGGTATGAATAAATGTTATTGAAAATTTTTTAAATTGGCTGGCCTAGTATTTAGAGCAGGTCGTCTTTACTATAATTCATGGTTGCCAGGTTCTAATAAGCCCGCTAAGCCACATTGGTAAAAAAATAAAGCCAAATTAAGTCAAATATGAAAACAAGGCTAAAGAACAATAGAAATATTAAATAAATGAAAACGAGTGGAGTTGTGATGCCGCTCTATTAATCAAAAAGAGAGAAATAGCACATAATTTTTCTTTTCAACGCTCGAAATAGAAGTGTTCTTTCTCTAACTATCGTATATATTGCAATTAATTACTTTCCTCTCAATTATTACATATGTGATTCTGGTTTTTATAAGTTATTTTTATTGTTTTATTCATTTTGCTACAGTTCACCTTAAAATAGGAGATTTTCTAGAAAAAGCCAAATTAGGCCAGATTTTGCCGTTATGACAAATTTCTTCGAAGCCAAACACGTGAAAAAGCAAAATTTCTGACATTTGAATTAGAAAAAGCCAAGTTGGAAACACTGCTATAATTCTTAATTTAATTTTTCTTTAGGTGAATATGTATTCTGGTGCACTATTTATTCAGCAGTCAGTTGGTTGGAATCTTTATCTCTCGATTCTCTTTCTACTTGGAATAACTGCCCTCTGCACTGTTTCGGGTATGCATTTCTCTCTTCATATGTTGTACTTCCTTTTGGGAAAGTTTGACAAAAAATATGCAAATTTTGATGAAGGATTTTTCAAGCAGTTTCCAGCTTGACATGATAAAAATTATCAGTACTCTTGGTGCCTTATGGAAGAGCCGAAATAGAAGGGGGGGTCTCAATTGCTGGGGGATTGGAGAAGAAAAGTGCTCGCGTCTGCATTGAATGTGTGTCTGCTTATTGTAACAGCAGACTGTTGACGAGACGAAAATTAGTCAATAGACTGCTTCATGATTGGAAAACTCACCTTTCTATTGAGCACCCGAAAGTAATCATGGAAAAATCAGAAGTGAAAGATATGGCAATGTTTAAAGATAGAAATTTGAATTGTATTTAATTGTTTTTTGAAGAGTTGTTGCATGACACTTGAAAGTACGGATAGAGTAGCAGACGGTAGTTGTCACTTTCAAAACAGCTCCATTTTGAAGTTAAATCTAACTGTTCTCTTTGTGGTGCTCAATCGATGTATTGATTATATAATAGCAAAAGTATTGATTATATAATTGAAGCATTTAATGTGTAACTACAAGAGTTTTGTTTTGAATGTAGGTGGCTTGGCTGCTGTCATATATCTTGATACTTTAATGGCAATTGTCATGGTCGGAGGCTCCATTGTCATGACTATTATGGGTATGTTGTGATCGCTCCTCCATAGCGTTTTCTTATTGTGCTAGCATAGGCGTCAAATCTTGATTGGCTAACAAAGGGATCACCATCGAGGGATTCCTACAAATACAATTGCGAGAATTCGTTCGAGAAACGCGTGTCAAGGGTAAATGGTGTATTTTCTTTGTGAAAAAACTGATAACACATAGTTTTAATTAATTGAAAAATATTTTGCAAGCATGTCCAGAAGGCTTCAATTTACTGTTCAAGAAGGAGCAATTTACAAGCGACCCATCGTTGTATATGTCAATAACTTTTGATCTGCGCAAGATATAAATATTGCTCTTTCTGGAAATGTGAATTGAAGTCTTCTGAACATGCTTGCAAAATATTTTTCAATTATTCGAAACTATAAGTTATCCATATTTTCGCAAAGAAAGTACACTATTCCCCACCAAACCACACTTCATGAACGAATTCTGGCAGCATTTTTGGTAGGAATCCTTTGACGGTGATTCCTTTGTTAGCCAATCAACATTTGACGCCTATGATTATTTTGGCACCTTTTTGAAGCCTCTTGTTCAGATCTTGCGTCAGAATAGCTGTGTTGTGTAGTACAGCATTAAATTCCAAGAATTCTATGTGTATTTGCTATGAAAAGATAGGCGTCTTGGGTATTTGTTCTTAACTGCATCGACATTTCCTAAATCATCTTTGTGGCCATGTAAGGGCACACTTTGGCATTAGACTTCCCCTTATCTTCTTTCAGCGTATGTTTATAATACCTTGAGAAAATTCAACGTATGGTTACTCCAAATTTTATGAAGCTCCGCTCATTCCTAGGAAACTTTTTCAGCTCAAAAGTTTATTTAAGAGTCTCTAATGGTTTGGATTCAAGTGTTGTATCACAGTCAAAATAGCTTTTGCCTCAAATGAAACCACGTTTGCTGTGACATTCTCTTGTGGAAGATGAAACTTTTGGATAGAGTAAAATCCAGCATATAAGAATATACAGTTTTGAAATGAGCCTGCTCGTGTTCTAATGTAATGACGTGGTTCCAGTAGTCATGGTTCTGGTTCTTAACACAAGATCCAATCCAAATGCTAGAAAAAGGGTAGTTTACCATTTAGCATTCAAGTACTATGGCAATATACTTACCCACCCGAAGAAGCTTTATAGATCAAAACATATCTATGAACATTCCCATCTCATAGACAAAAAATGAGCCATTTATAAGAACCTAGTTGGAATGTCGGACTGAAAAGGTTCTAAATATTTGAAGTCATAATATGCAACTTCCGGCTGTAGGTTCTTACCTAAGGAAGTTTCTTATGTGCGGGTTTTTCCTGTATTGGATGACAAATAGTGTTTTCAAGAACTTTGGTCCACTTTTCCACAGGTTTTGAAAAGGTTGGTGGATACAGTGGCTTGCGGACGAAATATATGAATGCCATGGCAAAAGAGGTTATTGTGGGAAACGTAACTTGTGGAGGTGTTCCAAGACCCGACTCTTTTGTAATGCTGCGAGATCCTGGACACTCAGATATGCCATGGCCAGGATTTTTGTTAGGACAAACACCAGCTTCAGTTTGGTACTGGTGTGCCGACCAGGTATGAACTTATGTATGCTTCCTATTTATTGAACTTCCATTACTTCCTGCTCACTGAACTTTGTTATACTTCCTGTGCACTGAGCTTACCTTTACTTCCTGCTCACTGAACTTTCTTACACTTCTTGCACACTGAGCTTACCTTTACTTCCTGCTCACTGAACTTTCTTATATTTCCTGCACACTTAGCTTACCTTTACTTCCTGCTCCCTGAACTTTTTTACACTTCTTGCACAATGAGCTTACCTTTACTTCCTGCTCACTGAACTTTCTTATACTTCTTGTGCACTGAGCTTACCTTTACTTCCTGCTCACTGAACTTTCTTACACTTCTTGCACACTGAGCTTACCTTTACCTCCTGCTCACTGAACTTTCTTATACTTCCTGCTCATGATAATAGTGGATACGCATTTGTGTAACCAGTTGTTGAGCGGGAAAGACCCTAGTATAGCAGATAACTTCTACTCTTTGACACCAAATTTTACGGGGCCCCGATTGCAAATTTTTCAAAATTTCACGACCCATTTCCTTTCACTAACCCCCCCCCCCCAA
>WIPJ01000520.1:2330320-2344540 GCA_018155075.1 Cassiopea andromeda
ACTAAGCAATTTTGAAGACAACCAGCCCCCAATTTTATTCACACCCTAGCCCAACAAAGATCTCAAAGTCTTAGAAAGGATAAGTAAATTAAGTACATTGGCTTTATTAATGCAAATCAATATTAACAAGTAAGGAAATCAAAACAAACTATACAAGATGGTAGCTAATGGCACTATTTTTGAAATGTTTCGGTTCCCGTACTGGCTATTGAACATCGACCCCCATTTGTTCAGCCCCCCTAATTAATGATTTTTAGCAAAATGTCAACCTCCCTCCCTATTATACCCCCTGCTTTTTGGTGCCAGAAAGTAAGCAGTGCGTCGTATGTTACAGCAGACCGTACTTCGCTTAATAATGTATCATATTTGTAGCGTTTTCAAGTTTTTCTTTTGCTTTTTTAAACTGTGCCCTGAAAATTCTTTGAAAGTATATCTTGAACATTCAAAAGTCATTTATATCCTTCAAAATTGATTGTATTACTTTCATTATAGTAATTGTAAGTTTTTCATTATTTTTAAGGTAGAATTTTTACCATCGCAGATTTGACTTTGTAGCATTTTATATGTGCTTTTGCTACCTACCAGCAATACCAGATAGTTCGAGACACTCTAATCAATGAGTCATATTCCGCAAAATCGCCTCCACAGCTACAGACCAGATTTACTAACTGATATCTAGGGTCTGCCCAATTCATCTTCGCTATATTTGCTTACCACTTAACTATAGTCCTAATCCAAATTATTGAAAACTACATGCGCCTCAATTTCTCTGTATTAGAGTGCTTCATTCGGGCGTTTAATATGTATTAACTCTCAAAAATTACTGCTATAAAATCCTTCCATTGGAAATAACAGAATATTTACAAGTTTTGATTGCATTTTCGTGGTCTTGAGAATTTGATTTTGAAATTGTTCAGGTTATTGTCCAAAGAGCGTTAGCAGCAAAAAGCCTTTCCCATGCGCAAGGAGGAACTCTTCTAGCTGGATATATCAAAATTCTTCCACTTTTTATCATGGTATTACCTGGTATGATAAGCAGAGTACTTTACGCAGGTAAGCCTATCTTCAAGGTCCACAGTATATTAAATGATGAACTTGAACGGCAACTTTAATAATGCAAATCACCTTTTGTATGTTTAGCATTTATATATGAAAATAAAGTTTGAAGAAATGGACACACAAGGTCATTAAATTTTTTTGTGCCTTGGGGAATATTAAAGGAAAAAATATGAGGGAAAAATCAGGGAATGTGGCTAATGCTTCCATTTCCATTTTTATTGTTTAATGACCTATCATGAGGATGACCCTTCAGTACAAGTACTGCTTTTCAACGGCCCCCCTCCCGATAGTTGAAGAAACAAAGATAAAAATTTTCCCAAATATTTCCCAGCTTGCTAGAGACAATCAGGGAAGTATCATGGAAATTGTATCTCTGTTTTTTCAGTCAATCGATTTCCTAATACGCTAGAAAAAATTCGCAATAAAACAGATTTAGCCCTTAATGAAATCGCTGGTTTTCATTGTCCATGATGGTATGGAGCACACGTTGTTCAAATAGGCGAAAGTTTGCTTAAATAGCCTTGCATAATGATAAGCGAAGTGTTTGGTATATACTCAGAACCTATGTTGAATCAGAGAAAACAGGCCAGAAATTGGGGAAAATCGGGGGAATATCATGGAATTTATTTTGTCTTTGTTTTAGTACATTTTTTCAATCTCTCTGGCATAAATATTGCATTTTTCACAGTTGCAATTTTTACTTTGTATTTCTTACTGTAACAATTCTGTTTTAGTTCTTATGTACCTTCTATATCATTTCGACTAATTTATTGGTAAGCTGATGCTTGCAACTTATTTTACCTTACATACTAAAATTACAATCTAGTTAAGTTTTAAGCTACATTAAAGTTTTAGAGCTCAATTTCTTTGCTCCATCGGCCATTTTATTTAATTGCTCACCACTGATAGCTAATGAGACAACAACTTTGCTTTCCTGTTCGTATTTCATCTTTTAGTGCCTCATTTTGCAAATTATCCACCAAGCATATAATCCTTGTCTGTGTATATATATATATATATATATATATATATATATATATTTACACACACATATATATGTATGTATGTATGTATGTATGTATATATAATTATGTAATTCTTGCTTCTATGTCGGCGTACCAGTGAAATCTGAAAATCATTTCTACCAGTTTTGTTTCGTCAAGTCTCTTTTCCTATATTGTCAGTCTGACTCTGGGGATTGCATTTTTATCTTTAATGTGTCATGCTAGTTGATTCTCGACCATGTAAATTTTACGTACTTCTTGAGAAAGAGCACTAATCATCATTGGATCACTCAGTATCATTGAAATGTCAGTTTTAGCTTTCTTTCTCTATGAATTCACCTATTCCTCCTCAAAATTCCTAACAAATTGAGATAATTTGTGTTTATGTAGTTTAAATTTGACTTTGGAGTTATTGTCAGACAGCCATAACTCAAGTATAGGCCTGAAATCTGTGTTGCGTTTCGGGAGCTTGCACTTACCTTAAGTAATGACTACCAATTTCTGTAAAGTAGTAGCCAATACTGACTCTAGCGATTGTTTATTGAAACAGGTTGCCTTGAATGTTTATGCCTCTGATACATAGAAAAGGTTGTGTCTGGTTTTATAAGATAATTTTCTATTTGAGGGAACAGGTGATATGCATTTTGAGTCTTCATTTAGATTATCAATATCAATATCATCAATATCAACAATTTATTTATAATAGGCAAAAGAAATTAAGATAGCAAAATTACTGCTAATTAAGGCCTACTGGCTTAATAGATTAAAATATATTTCAAGTGTAAAATAAAAATTGATACATATCATGTTAGGTACCCAACCAGTGGTATATATATTTTGCAAAGTCTACAGTTGCAGTTCTCGCCCTTCCAACATTTAATATGGCTTTTGAAAATAGGAAGTTTGCTTGCTTCTTTGATTATATTATACAAGCAAGCACACTTCCTATTTTCCAAAGCCATTTTAAATGTTGGAAGGGTGAGAACTGCACCTGTAGACTTTACAAAATATATTAGGCAGATTAGGCTTGCTTATAGCATTTTTCATGCACTACAGGTAGACTTTCGTTCTGCTTTGCTCAAACTCTCTTCTTACAAAAGATGTTTTGGTTTTCTCAATAGATGATGTAGCATGTGCTTCACCGGAAAGGTGTCTTGAGGCATGCGGAAGTAGAGCTGGTTGCACAAATATTGCCTTCCCAAAGTTGGTTCTTGGAATAATGCCTACTGGTATATCAGCTAATTTTGTTGATTTTTACAGTTCGTATATTATTTGCGTTGCTTTTTGTATCGAAGGCGTCTTTAAAATTTGGTGGTACTGCATGGATTTCTATTGGATAAGTCTTTCACTACACGCTTCTTTTATAAGAAAAAGGTTTATGAGAAAATGAGACTCAAACGGCCAATATCTTAGGACATGACAAGGCTTAGCTTCCAAAGTCAAGTAGTTTTGTTGGCCAAAAATCGATATTTCGTCATTATTGCATTCAAGATGTTAACGATAGAATTCAAATTCAAGTGTGCAATGTTAGTAACGAATGTTTAACCCATTTTAGCCATTTTATTTCAGAAAAAAGTTAAGAAAATTTTTTAGAAAATATCAGGCTCTATTTCGGGAAAAGTTAAGAAAATGAAGGCTCTGGCAAAATTATGGTTTTCTGATAAGATAAAGCGTGTACACGCATTAAATTTTGATCTCGTAACAATTGAAATGTTAAAGGGGCAGTGACGTCAAAAGTATGAAGATTGAAGAAACACATTTTTTATGCTGTCTACGGTCAGATTAAATGAAAGGCCAACATTGACATTCAAATTTGAAGGGAATTTCGCACAACAGCCATTCATTGTATGACCTTGACAAAAATCTAATGTGAGGGACTTGTGACGTAAGATGGGGTGTAATTCTACACTTAGCTCTTTATTGATATATTCCTCGCATGAATCTGGGTCAATGCTTGGCTCATCATGAATTTCAGGGCTTTCCAGAAAGCCTGAAAATACAGCATTTTTGGTTTCAATTTCAGGTTGCAATGGCCCGCCTTACGTCACACGGCCATAATTAGTTGTTGTTTCAGGGTTGAAGTTTTTCTGCTTACGGTAGCAATAAAACTCCCTTTTTGAAGGAAAGCGTTCGCAAACAAGAAAAGGACTCATGAAGGCATAGTTTTGGAACATCATTAAATATTTTGAAGCAATAGAAACATTTCACTTCCCTGCGCATTTGATTGCAGATATAATTTACATTTGAAATACCATTTTATAGAATAACAGACTTAATATTTCTTAATTGTGAACAGGACTTCGAGGGATGATGATGGCTGTGATGATGGCAGCATTGATGAGTGATTTAACGTCAATATTCAACAGTGCCTCGACACTATTTACAATGGATGTTTGGAAGTATATGAGAAAAACTGCTAGCACTAGAGAACTGATGATTGTCGGCAGGTTTGTTGTATACAGTTGTATTTTCATTTGCCGCGATTGAACCGTGCTCTCTCTGTTTTCATTGGTTATGCTTTCCAATCTCGTTAGGCTTGAAATTCATTTCGAGGCTACTTTATCGGTGAATGCAGCGTAGAAGTTGGTATAGTATTTCAGAGTCAACTTACGAGTGAATCAGAAAACCGTTCTAGGGTTCGTATGGGTTTTGGAAAGTTTTGGAAATTTATTCGAACAAATAATGCCATTTTCCAGGACCTGGAAGATTTTGGAAGAGAAGTTTTTCAAAATGGTTATGGAAAAGTTTTGGATTTTTGTTTCAAAAAAACAGCAAAAGAACCTATGCTATTAACAATTGATATCCTATTCCATCTTGTTTTACTTGCCAACTATTCATGAATTTCTACACGCCGGAATTTTTTTCCTATAGTTTCCACGTTTAACGCCGAAAATAAGCTTTGTGCATGCCTAAGATCTTTGGGACCAAGTACATGGAATGCAACTTGGATGATGGAACTTAGGAAGTAGTCCTCCATTAGACCTTATTTTTTATTTTATTGATTGTAGATATAGCAGTTTATAACAACTAACTTAGGATGTTTGCCTTTCATAGAGTATTTATTCTTGTCATGTGTGGAATTGGTATATGCTGGGTTCCAATCATTACTGAATTCCAAGGTGGCCAACTCTTTATTTACATTCAAGCGATCAGTGCTTACCTCGCTCCGCCAGTTGCGTCAGTTTACTTGATTGCCATTTTCTGGAAAAGGAGCAATGAGCAGGTTAGATATTTGCTCGTTTCACGTCCTTACTTATACTTACATTTGATAAGAGCTGCACCAGTTTGAACAGAATAACTGCCAGCAAGTATAAAATCTAAGACTTATCTTTCGAATGTTTTGCATATTGCTTGGTTGTTCTTTTAATTTATCGTTTTGTAAGATATTCCTTACATGTAGCATCATAGCAGATGAAAATTCATATGGTGAGTCCCTTGTATGACACTCATTCATTCATTCATTCATTCATTCATTCATTCATTCATTCATTCATTCATTCACTCTACTACAGTACGAAAAAGCGGCAACATTCTTTTGACATACTGAAAGCTTTTGTCGTCCGACACTCGTCAGAGTATGAAACGTCGGGTAGTGACCGAAAGGTTAACCGAAATATGTATTAAATTTTGGAAGTTTTTCCAACCCCCTGTTTATTTTGCACTTGGGAGTATATGAAAGACGTTGCTCTTATTTTCATCTAGCATTTTGTTATTCTGCTTTTCTATAGAACGACATACACAAAGGATTATCTATCAAGATCTGATGAAGATTGCCTCTCAAATGAATACCATTTCAAAACATATATCAATATATTAAACATAGATATTGTTTATGAAATTCTCTAGAGACAAATATATAACCTCCTTAATTCAAAGTTCATTCTTTTTGAAGGGAACATTTTGGGGCTTAATGACGGGCTTCATTTTTGGTGTGACAAGAATGATTCTTGATTTCGTGTATCAAGCCCCGTCTTGTGACCAGAAAGACGAGCGGCCATTCATAGTGAAAGACTTTCACTACATGTACTTTGCGTTGATGATATTCTTACTCACTGGTGTGGTTTGCATTGTCATCAGTTTGCTCACTCCTGCTCCTGATCCAGAATTGGTATGCAATTTGATATTTATTCTCGCGTTGCATCTGCAAGATTGGCGCTTGTATTCTAGTTTATCATTTGAGACCAGTGGTCGGGCACCTTTGTGGCTGAGAGATCCATTAAAGCCTCATATTTTGAAATATGTTTCCATGAAAGCCATACAATTGGATATTGGTGTCACATGTGACCATGCAATCGTCTTATTCGGCATTGAGTTGGCCAATGCTCTGTCGATGTACAGGGTTGCCAGACTGGCATTTTAAGTGCCAAACTTCAAAATTTTGGCATTTTTTTATAGTAGTTTGGAATTTAAAAATTGCATTTGGCAGATTTTTTAATTTGGCATTATTTTGGCATTTTTCTGAGCATGGTCTCACAAATTGCCATTTGTTATCGTTTACAGAGTTTCACAATAATATATATCTAAACATATATGCATGCATGTTCTATCAAAGGTCACTGAAAGCATTGCCCTATAGTGATTTCAACTTATTACTTAACGTCACTGCGCTATATGGTCATTCTAGGGGTGAAAATGCTTCGCAGCTTCATTGCCACTGTGGAGGATTTTTGGATTTGGCGTATTTTAATCCGATATGGCATAAAATTTTCAACATTTAGTATATTTTGACATTGTAAGTCTGGCAACCCTATCGAGTTATATGACACTAGAGATAAATTTGGAAAGCCGTTCTGAAAGTATTCGCTGTCTTGCAATGCTTTGGAGACATGTCTGCTAAGATTTGTCTTCGAGCCGGAGAGCCAGATGCAGTCTTGAAAAGAGCCATTTCTGGCTCGCGAGCCATAGGTTTCCGACCGCTGTTTCAGATGCTCGCCAAATGCGTGGAGTCATGAAGCATTTCTCTAAGTTTTACCGTTAATACCGTTTCCCACATTACACCTGCAGTGATTTTATATTATCCTCGCTTTTACACGTCATACGTTCTCCTCCCAGACAAATAGAAGATCTCTAATTGCTAATGTTTGTCATTCAGATTATTCGAACGACATTTGGAACGCGGTTTGATCACACCATCAGATCTGATGAGATCCAAGAACAGCAAGAAATGAAGGAAATAGATGCGGAGGAGCAGAAACACCGCGCTGAGCAGCATTCACATGTTACTGCAGATAGCGCAATGTGGATGAGAAATAGTGACACTGTATTTCTGAAGGAATCAAGGGGTAGGCTTGCTTTTGTTTGAGATACTGCGCTCTCTTTTGAAACAAATGAGATTTGAAAGGCATAGCCAAGGACATCACGGAAGCATTAAAGACCATTTCTGTATTTAATCTTATGCCAGCATCATCAATGCTTTCCATCATTTGTTATTCCTCTTCGCTTTGCAGCCCTAAAAATATTTGAAATGTGAATTGAACAATTATAACTAGTTACAGGTTATTTGCTGGACTCAATTCGTAGTGAGTACAAGTGGGTTTTTTCTGTATTTGTGTACATGAAATTTTTCAGAAAATAATCACGGCAGGGTTTGATTTTCTCTTTATATTGGAAAGCCTGTCTGTTGATAACCCTCCAGGTTGCCTCAATACACTATTTTTTTTTGTAAGAATATCAATTTTTTTGCTGAGTTTCAATGTTCTTAATTGTTTTTATTTTGAGCCTTATTCGAAAATATCATAGGTTTAATGTAGCTTGAAAATCAAAGAAATATTATTGATTTTTTGTTGATGTCTTCTTCATAAAGCAACGAAAAAAGGTGGAAAAAAAAGCATTGTCTTGACAATGCAATCCTTGATTTTAAAGTAGTATTGTAACTCCAATACACAAAAAATCCAGATCTTGGTGGAACTTGAGCCTTGCATTATTCTTAAATTATTCTCAAATTTCAGTGATTTTGAGCCTCAATATTCTTCTAAACTGTATTCTTATAAAAAAAAGTGTACCATTAGTAGGATTGTTCTCGTAGATTCGATCCACTTGCATCATTTTACTCCTAACTAACTTCCATTGTTTTGGTATTTCTAGTTGGATTCTCAGGCAGTACACCGTTGTGGAAACGAGTGCTGCAGTTCTTTTGTGGTATGTCAGATGACGTCGAATCTGAAAAGAAGACGGCAGATGAGCAAGCTGAACACCTCCGTGATATTACATCCCTAATGCAGGACTCAACTACGAAAAATTTTTTACGAGCAAATCTTATTCTCATCCTATGTGTTGCAATCTTCATGTTCATATTCTTTTCAGTTCCAGATGGTGGGCCTACAGCTCCAACTATTCCTTACATGAAGTCATTGAATACTAGCTCATCTGTTTGACTTAGTTTGCAGTAACAGTTGTTTTGGGGATTTGTTGTTAGTTGTTGCCTTGTATCGTTGCATTTTCGTGCACTTGAAGGTTCTCCTATCCATGTACAGTCTAATGTCAGTAATGCTGATTTCATGATTATCAACTCCTTATTCATTCATATTGCGGATTTGCCAAGTTGATTTTTATACTAATCTAGAAATAGATTCACTTTGCGGAAAGCGTAATTTCATAATAAATCGAAGGATAAAAACGACGGGTAGTGAAGTCATGATTTAATGACAATTCTAGTATATTACGTTCATGATTAAGACAGTTCCATAATTGACACAGTGTAAAAAACAACTAAAGAATTGGAAATTTATATAAAAAAAGATAATGATAGAAAAAAATCTATAAAGAAAACCTTGGACAAACTAGGAAACAAAACTAGGGTCAAATCTTTTTTCCCAAGTTTTCTTCCCTAATTTTCCCAAGGCCCCCCTTGTAAACTTTTTTATCTTTAATTTTTCCACATAAATTCGTATTTCTTTCGGTGTTTTTTACACTGATGATGTATCCCAGGAATTTGAGTGCGAAGCTTTGTGAGGACTGTGTCAATTATGAAAGTGTCTTAATCATGGAATTAATATACTGGAATTGTCAATAAACCATGACTTCACTACTCGTCGTTTTCATTCTTCGATCTATAATCATATCCTGTAAGATAGGCCTCGCCCAGCAATGCAAACGTGAGGAGGAGCCACGCTATTAAATGCCATCGGTTACTGTCTTTTTTAGCTGTGTTTTAGATATACATAGCTGTATATGAATGCACCTTCTGTTTATTAGCATTTATCATTAATGTGCAGCCCCCACCACCCATTTTCCATATAATGCGTTGCATAAATCTTTGTAAAATTTCCTCCTGTGATCGTATTCCATAGCGAGGCAATCAGATACTTGGGTTCTTGGGCCATTAGAACAATCAATTATTAAAGATGAATATTCTTTGCACTTTTTTAGATTTTTGTGAAATATTTATATATTGTATTGGTCTATAGAGATTTATAGTCTTTCATTTCTTCCTGTTCGGATTATTTGTTATTTTTATCGCTACTTGATCATATCATGATTGTCAATAGTTTGATTTTAGAAACAAAAGATTACTTGCTTCCATCTAAGCAAATATCGCAGGATTTATCAAGAGCAAAACATTTGTGGCAAAGTATAGATTTATCTTTGGTATTCTACTGTAAAAACACAGCTTAAATAATTGTCTTACTACAATGACTGTGGAATGATCTTCTTTGATGTCGTTTCATTGCCAAAGGACTTTCATTTCCAAATATTTCAACCTAATTCCGCATTGCACTTATAGAGGCTGTAAGTTAGCAATAATCTTATGATTTTTAAGTTTAACATTCTTAAAGTTTAAGTTTAAGATGGTAAAGATTCTAAAGTTTAAGATTCTAAAGGTTTGTGTAACTCATAGGCAGTTCAGCGAATGCATGGATAAGAATTACGAGAAGAAAAGACTGCATTTATGAGGGAAGCCTTCCATCTTATACATAAATCCAAAATAGCTCTGATATTGAAGCATTTAGCTAGGTAGAAACATCAGTGTTCACAGCAAATTGTTTAACCAGCTCTTCTTCAAGAAAGTGCATCTTGCCAGGGATAACAAGCGAATGAATCGGAGGGCCTAAATCAAAATTCTGAAGTAAAGACATTGTTCCAGCAACGATCTTCTGAGAGTCCCAGCCAATTCGTGCTAAGCCAATGCAAAATGTGTCGGGATTTAGTACTGGAGAAGCAAAAAGAAATTAGTTGAAAATTTTTTGATAACTGAAACAACTGATAACATTTAAAAGTACATTGCCAATGAAGTTATTTGCAATGCTAAACAGCTTTCACCTTCTTCATGTTACAGACCCAGATTGGAAATGGTAAGCTACTATCAACGTCATGCTCTCCACTGCACTTTAACGCACTAACGTGCGCCTAAAGTCAGGATTTTATCAGAATTTCCATAGATGTTGCTGTTGATGTACAAAATGTTTTAACAACTGAAGACCTAGAGCAGACACATTGTGGAGGAGCTTTTGATTGGCAAAACTGCAAGCAGAGGAAATGGCAATTTCGGCATCTAAATGCTTAACGTTTGTTGAGCGCGCTTAAAATTTCGTAATTTTAGCATTTGAGGACTCATCTTAGGATGGACTAAGGTGGTAAACTGTAATATTTCAAGAAAATGACCATGATGAATTGCAATCACAATTAAAACAAAGAAAATATAAAAATAGATGTTTGATAAAAAGCATTCGCGCGAAATGACAAACAAGATCGAGAACAGAAGGATATTTTGAGGGCAAAATTAATATCAAAAGTTGATAAAGATGTAAGTACATTTCTGGTTTCAATGTCTCAATTTGTATCGTTTTCCGTTTTCTTAACCAGACTCTGTCCACTGAGTATTTACTACAATTGATCAAAGACTCTAGCATCAGCTCTACTCAAACTCTTTAGCACAAATAATCCACATATTTCATGCTAAAGTTGCGAGTTGAACATTTTGAAAACATATGTTCAAAATTTTAAGCTTGCCAGTGGCGGTTTTTTCGAGAAAAATCAGGAGAAAGGCGCTGAATGTGCCGAGTATTTTGAAGAAATACCTGTACTCGACAAATACTTGTGAATATTTGTCGATTAGACGTGTTTTTCATGCGAAAAGGTGTACAAGATAATTGAGGCTCAAGCAAAAAATTACTTTCCAATTAAAAAATCGTGTATTTGGTTATTGGTTTCGCTACATTTGCCGAGAATTCGTCGACTCGATGGCACCTGGGGAGCAGTTTGCCCCCTAGCCCCCTAATATCTGCTACTCAAACTCGCAACTCGTACCAGAACATAGTGGAAATAGTCCTGGAACAATGCAGAAATTTGTATATTTCAAGTGCTAACAAGCTGACAGGCTGGATGCTCTTTGAATGGTAGTTTAATTGACGAAGGAATAAGAGAGTGACAGGAGATGCACTGCATTTTCAAGGAATTTTGGAGACCTTTTAGAGCACCAATCGTCAATGGATGCCGATACATGTCAAAATTTGGCCCTAATTACATCGTGGTCACAGGACACTGAATATGACGATTGCAGATTATATCTTTTACTGTACTTAATTCCACAATTAAGTTAGTATTTTTACGTCTGCGTAATTCAACTGATACAGCAAAATCAAATTTGATTGCAAATTGGCCAAGATAAGAACGCTTAAGTGCTTTTGAACCAACTATCGGTTTTATGACACACTAAAAACCCCAAGAATTCAAGCTCAAAAATCAAAACAAAGCATCATATTTGCCTTATTCTGAACCTGAGAGAATGTTAACAGTTCATGCAGTCAGTTCTAATTTCATAAAATGATAAGGAAGAGTCCATGTCTAACTTATTGTTGATCCATCACGAAAATATTTAGATGCCAGAAATAAAGGCAGGCCAATTTCTTGAGTCTAAATGAATTCATGGAACTACTCCAAAGTATTATCATTCTCATATTTACTCGTACCAAAGAAAGTTTACCAAAATTGGTGTAAACAAGGCTACTTTAGTATCATCTTTGAAGCTCTCAAAAAAATTAACATGCCCATTAAATAGTACTGTCTCAAAATTGGTAAATATACGTTCTCCTTACATCTATAAATATCCAAAATAAACCCCCCCCCCCACCTATTTTTGCACAAATAATTGACCAATGGTAACACATATAACACACTAAATGAGAAGCAATATGCATGACAGCTTCTCTAAACATCTACTGTCTATCTCCTTTTAATTGGCCACTTTCAAAGGTAAAGAGCGACGATTTACCAACTTTAATTTCACTACTATAAGATTGTATCACTGGGTAAAGTGATTGCTTCTGTATCCTATTCTCGTATCGAATTCGTTAAAAAAGAAATACTTATTGATATTATTTCAATGTAATAAATCTGAAAACTTTCTTTTCTGCTAGATTATATGTAACTGCTTCAGGGCCTAAATTGCCCAATTTTCTCAAATAAATAGTCTATTTCTCGCATACATCTTAATACCACTCCATTACCTAGTAAATGTTGAGCAATATATTCCAAACTCTCCAAAATAACTTTTTGAAGCTACATATAGCAATTTCGTTGGCTATCTTTAAATTCACATCCTAATGTAGTTTCGAATACGGAAATAATATAGCTACATTCCCTTCTTGGAAAGAATGGCAGCGAAGAATAGAAGATACACTCAAAAGTATCTCACTCAATAACCTCGAGACCATTGCTGGGTAGTATAAAGGTCAAATGAGTACAATATTTGTAAATTTAAATCACCTGTGTCTTTTCTCTTTTCACTAATCGTAAGTAATTGGGTAATTGCATCTTTGCATTTGAGAAACCTCGGAGGCTCATATATTTTGTTGCCCCTGAAAGATGAGAAAAATAGCGTTGTACTAAAGTCATGTTGCAGAAATCAGGGTAACTAACTTCATACCTCCAGCAATCTCTCTGGCACTTTACAGCACAAAAAAGCTGCAGAAGGTATAGGTAGAAATAAATGAGAAGGTAAAGCAAAAAGTTGACTTTTTACAGAAAATGTGTTATTCAGCCTTGCAGCTTTTCTTATGGGTCAAATTCCTGAGAGATTGCTACATATTTAGGCAATGATAACGCAACAGCTACTTGTATATAAAGCTATTTCCCCCGTAGTTTCTCACTTCCCTGCTAATGGTGGCTAGAGCCTTAAGAAAGGAGTCTTAATGCTCAGGTACTTAATTATGATTAGAGTCAACGAATAGTATCTACTTGTGGATTGTCAATCGCTTAGGGGTCATACATATATGACGTCGGCAAAGAGGGGGGTGGGGTTAACTGAGTTTTAGACAATGCAGAGGAGGGGGGTTTTGAGAACATAGACGTCCCCACTCTACTCTCTACCTTTTTTGCATGCAAGTTATTAAAATCGAATGCAAATGGAAGCACAACATTTCAGAGGCCCATCCATCACGAGAGCGTTCAACATATCATTTTATGATCATTGCTAAATGTTTCAAGTGCTACAAAACAACGAATTTTAAGAGATTGATGACAGACAAAAGACAGACTGCATTTCCCCGAAAGTTTAGGGGATGAGATGTCTCCCAACATTGTCGTACCGTTTGCTAAATTCTACAATATTTTCGTAAACTATTTACTGTGTTTTGCAATAATAGGATTTTTTCTATAGTCAAGACTTGATAATTCTATGGCAACAAGCAAATTTCTAAGATAGGACAATAACGAAGGAGAAAAATGGGGGTAAATTCATTATAAAGGGATGTGGTCCCCAGTATCGTTCATAGTCCTACACCCCCTCTCAAAATCATCTAAATCTGTTTGTGATGAAAACATATCCTGCACTTGTTACTTATGTCAAACGTCTTCAATATAAGAAAAAAGTTTATAAGAAAATGAGGCTCAAATGGCTAAAATATTAAGAAAGTTACAAGGCTTAATTTCGAAAATTAAGTGTTTTTGTTGGCAAAAACTCGATAATACATCATTGCTATAATCAAAATATCAAAGTCAAATTCGAGTATACAAGATGAACAAAGAAAGCTTTACTCATTTAGCCAGTTTATTTCTTTAAAAGTTAAGAAAATCTCAGACTCAATTTCGGTCAAAGTTAAGTAAATTGAGGCTCTGGCAAAATGAAGGTCTTCTTATATATGCATCTGCTGAATTGTATTATTTAAGATATATCAAATGTCTCAGTTGGTCGCTCTCATTATATGTGTTGGGGGGGGGG
>WIPJ01000520.1:2348636-2361525 GCA_018155075.1 Cassiopea andromeda
TGTATGTATGTATGTATGTATGTATGTATGTATGTATGTATGTATGTATGTATGTATGTATGTATGTATGTATGTATGTATGTATGTATGTATGTATGTATGTATGTATGTATGGATGTACAAACATACATCTGTGTTGGTGCATAAACTGGCAATGAAATAGTCTTACCCGAAGGGATCTCCCACAATAAGAATAGCAACATCCTTTACATCAGAGCCATCAAGTATTGAATCTTAATCAGAGAACAATATTTTAAATCACTAACCAAAACACACGTTCAGGAATAATTAAAAAATAGCTGACAAAAGAAAACTTTCAGATATGCAGTAGAAAGTTGTCCTTTTAGCTTACAGTACTTTTCGAACACAATTTCTGCCAAAAACAATAAATTGAGAGGAAAGACTACAGACTCCTGGTAGCAGCGGTCGTAGCTAAAAATAAAATTACATAAAATGAATTCAAACAACAGATAACAAAGAATGACATATCCTCTTGAAACAAGGTCTAGAATGCAGCTACCATACGGAGATTAAGAATGCTGTTCTAATAATAGCGTCGGCTAAATGTAATAACTTAAACACTGTCAGCTGTTGCTGGAGCATTTTGATGTGTAGGAAAGTAGATTAGACATCAAAATGTAGATTTATGGTCTGTTTAAGACAATGCAAAATGATCTTTTGAGAATAAACCAGATGAGAATGAATCGGCAGCATAAAATTTACTATACTTCGGCAACAATCGAAAAACATACTGCAAAAGTCAGCAGACAAGCCTAGGGCTTATCTGCAGATCAAGCACCAAGATTATACATATTTATCTGAGGATTGAAAATAGATCTGGTCTTACAAACATCTTCTTTGCATTTATCTGCTTCTCCAACTTTTTCCGTTCACTTAATAAGCTAGGTGATGGCTCACCAATTTGACAAGTTAAAGGTTGTCTCGAGAACGGTTTTTCAAATAGATTCTACGTTTTGTAGTACCATAATTTTCCTCCCTACTTCATTACAATAGAAACTGGAAGCAGGACCCATTGCAAAATTCCCAACTCTGAAAGAAGATTTAATATACTGAAAGTGGCAAGAATCTCTCTCGTTCTTGCAAAAACGAGAAGGCAAATGTAGCTTGATTTTGAATGTATGCAACTTTGAGGAACAGCTAGAGTTTGAAATTTCTAATGAAACAGAGCGCCAGTTGCTCTTTCTTGCTGATTTCCTAAAACAGTAAAATGGACAATGTGCGAGTGAACTTGTCTACAGCAGAATACGGTACCAAATTGGAAACTTTAAAGTTCTTTTGAAGAAAGTATGTCTTTCCTACAAGAACGAAGGAAACTCTTCTCAAACTAGGGCTATATTCACAGTAATCATAAAAGACCAGTAATTGGAGGCTACAAAAAATACCTCCGAGTAAATATGCACAATTAGCCTGAAAATACAGTAGATAAATATCTACTCACACAAAATTGGAAAATTTGTGGACATTGCAGTGAAAAGACCATATGATGCACACTCATCATTATCATCATGATACATCATCAGTGATATACTTACATAAGTAAAGGTATTGACATAGAAAGCAAAAAAGAGAGCAAGATAGAGAGCAAAATAAACAAAAATAAACAGAAAGCTAAACTTTAAACTGATCAACTAGGAGGTCATGTTAGGGGACATCTATTTCTGTATTAGTTTCATTCATTGGGCTAATAGGTGGGTTTTCTTTTTGTGCTTGAAAAGGTGAGTAAATTCTACATTTATAATACCATTTGGGATACCATTCCAGATTTTTGCACCAACGTATAAAAATTTATTTTTGAAAGACAAATGAGATGCAACATTTATGGACTAACAAGACAACATCTCTCCCAAATATTCATCCAACATTGGCAGAAACACCAAGATCAGTGGTCAAATGATCTAACATTTCCCCCATGATTCATCCAAAAAATGTTTTACACCTGAGATCAATAGGTCTGTGGTCTACATAACAAATGGTGGTAACAATACTAATGGCATAACTCCCAGCTCAGCATGCATATTGATGCTCCTTAGTTTGTGTATCTCTTCTTTGAAGTTAGAAATTGATTTTTTGATAATACACACTTCTCTGCTTTTTCTTCTTTTCCATACTTTTGATATAGCAGCTATATTAAATATCACGCTAAGTTTTGATTGGTTCAAGCAAATCTATCATGTATGCACAGAGCCAGCAATACTGGATGGAATAGCCATAATATCCAAAAGCTTACTCAACATCCGAAAAAATGAATTGCTGGGTGGTTTCAAAAAATACTTTTGAACTCTGGAAAATGGTACTCAACATCAGAAGCAGGTGCATAACTAGAAATTTTTAGGGCAGGGGCCCAATCCACAAAAAGAGCACATTTAAACTTTTTAAAGAAGATACAACTTCTGAATACTGTTTTTCAGATTCATAAGGGGAGGATATAATGTGGGAGGTTTACTGATATTGTTGCTTTGAAGGCCAATGATTCTTAGTGCTAATTCTTATTATAATAGAGAAAAGAAAATAGGAAGCCAGATGCAAAACCCTGGAAAACCTTTGGGCTCATGCCTTTTCCATGTTAGGAAAAGCCATTTTTTAATAGAGCAGGCACCACAAAGGGCACCTCCATTCTTTTGCTTAAAAGGGCTAGGGTTTAGACCCTAGGATACCTTCCCTAGTTGTACACTTGAAAAGTAATGATGTTGGTGATCAAATGGCCCAATAATTAACAAAAAATGATGTTGGGTGAAATCTAGGCCCACTTGACTTGTGCTTTACTTTAGGAAGCACTGAGTACATCTCCACAAACACCAAAAACAACCAAGTCTCCAAATTGAAGGTTAATATTCGATGGCTAAATAGTACCCAACAGTATTACACAGCTTGGAAAAATAACCTTATCTACAATTCTTTAACTATAAGCAGAAAGAGGAAAGCTATAAGAATAGGTAAAATATAGTAGGAACAAATGTGAGTATGAAAGATTGTACCAGGTTAACAACTGAAAAAAAATTTGAACTGATAATAGGCTAAATGTTTGAATATACAAGTTAACAAACCTGCATCTTGTTCCACTAGCTGTCTGTCAGCAACAATCAGATCTCGTCCATAAAATTGTTCCTATAAATGAAGATACATAATATTCTCCAACTGCAATATGGCATAAGATTGTACATACATACAAATAAATATAAAATACAATTTTATATATTTAGTCATCATAGGACACTCACAATATGTTTTCAGCAATAAACAGATGCTCAGATAATACCCTTCTGAAATTCAACCTTTCTTACCTCTCTCTCACACACACACAAGCTAATTAAAACTATTTCAGATTTCATGGACAGCAATAATAAATGTTTCTTGGATAACAGAAACTAAATACTAAAGGGAAAAGCCTGATTAAGTTGCTAGCTAAACAAGACACTCTCTACAGCACTGGTCAACAGTCATTTCTACTCCTGGACCCTTATAAGAATTATATTTCTATTCACCCATCGCACCCTTTTATACAGCAAGTTTATTTTATTTGATATCCAATTTTGTTTGATATCATCTCTAACTTAGTACCTCAACTCTAACTTTGTAATTATTTGTCATTTACTGACTATTTTGCTTTAATAATATCAAAGCAGTGTGCACTGTGAGCTAGTCACTTTATTTTCTGTCATCACAATAAGAGAACAAGACATGATGCATGAACCATCAAAAGTTTATCAGACAGCTGAACCAGATTGGGAGGGGGCACAGGTATAGAAGTCCAGTTGAAAGCTTCTGCTTTTTAAATATCTGTTGTCTCATTTGGTTTGTCTCAACAAAAATCAGGATCTCTGTACACCACATATCTGTGATGTGATGCTTTCAGATTCTAGATTATGCTGAAGTCAATGAGAAATGATTAAAGTTCTATTGTATAACAGTTTTATATACAACCCCGGTAAATTATTGGGGAGATAATGCCCCCTATCCCCTAAAGTCTGCAGGCCTGTTTATAGGGTCAAGGCCTCAGCATATACACAGCAAAACCATTTAGCACAATTAATAACATTTTAGAAAATCATTATCTCTGAAAATTGCTTCACTGCATAATATAGCAAGCAATCCAGAAGTGCTGGACCCAACTTCATGGTACTTATCACTTGACTAGGCATGACCTACTAGCTCCCCCCTGGTGGTCTGTGCTAACATGTTCCCTAGAGAAATTTCCAAAACCAGTCTTATTCTCAAGAATTTTTTTATTGCTCCTTTATAGAAATTTTCAAGCTGATCCCCAGTATCTACCTTGACCCCTAGTTCCCAAAAGAAATTTCTCATGCTCCCAATAGAAGCAAGTCCCATGGTTCTCCAAAACCCCTGTGGGTGCCTTACCTTACACTAACCAATACTTTAGTTTAATTTAGTCTTCTACCTTGAAAAGCAATACTTACGAGCTCCACTTTTCCAACAGTTAATATAGAAGTATATGCTTCTAAATAGATTCGTTCAGCCTTTTTAATGATTTCTAATCCCTTCACAGTGATATCTTTTGCATCTCCCAATCCCAGACCTATGAAGTAAAACATTTTATACTACCACCTTAACCACGCTGATTTTCATAATTCATTCTCCTCAGTTGAGCTCCTCCTTAAGGTAGGAAACCAGAAGCCCCCGTTGCTAAGTGAAGTAGATAAAATTAGCTCCACCCAAAACTGTTTTAATGCTATTTATTCACTGAGTATAGATAAAAAGCATGGAAGAAAAGATAATTCATTCTTGTAACTATCTTTCTCGTAAAAAATGGAAATTGTTGAATGAATTGCTTCAACACCCACTTTTACAAAATGTCCACTTTCTGTTCAAAGATCATATAATTTATCAAAAGAGGGCTAATTCACTTCAAAGATGTCTCCAGATGATTTATTTTGGGAGGGGACCGTTTTTGCAAAAGTTTGGCAAACGACACCTTTTTTATAGGAAACATGTCAAAAAGAAATATGAAGTTGAAATTAGGCCCAAAATAAGATACGCATGTTGCAGGCTGAGTTTCAAATAACAACTTAGCAAGAAAATAGAATGAACATCCATTACATGCCTCATAAAACTTGGGCATCCTATTCTTGCATCAAAATTGCCTAATCTAGGTTATTGCAGTCATTGAACGCCTTTATATTCAAGAAACAATTGTTAAGAAACATCCAGGCTGAAGCCAGAGAGTTGGTTTCCTATAAAAAAATGTGCATCACTAAAGCAAAACATAATATGATCAGTGGGTGCTAAAATCTCCTACTTAATGACCAACTTTCTTGCAGTGTCGTTCACATTGGAGAAATAGCGCTCACCCACGCCTCCATAAGCATACTCCCCGATCCAGACCCGTTCTTACTGGGGTGTGGAGTGGTACACATTCCCTTTGGCAAACTTTCTGGCAATCATCAAATTTACAATTTCTGTTGGCATGTTTGTGGCTCTCTATTATGCGGGGCGAAGCTAAGAGGGCCACGCCCATTTTGTAGGTAAAAGGTAAATCCTACATCGCCCCAAAAAAAGCTTTGGGAACAACCTTTTGCCAATCATATTGTTCACCCTACGCTTCTTCAACCAAGATGTCTTTCTTTTGATCCAAGGTCTCTTTTGTCAAATAGAAGTTAGTGAAGAAATAACTCGTATCAAAACTTCACATTTGATGACCAGATAGGAATCGTGTATTATGATATATTCATCGAATTTTTTGGGCTTGAAATAAATGGATCAAAAACTGAGTAAGAAAGATCAATGTGAGATAATTTCTTTGAAACAAGAAGCTGGAGTGGTGCCTAGAATATTCCGATGACGGGGGGCTGACTCTTTCGACAAGGGGGCTAAAATATGGATAGCAAAGTATTATAACTGCTCAAAATGTCCGAAAATTTGTTTTCATCTTCCAACAGAGGCTAGCATGCTCCGAAAAGGAGGGCTATAGCCCTACATCCCTCTCCTAGCGCCCCGTCCAAAGAAGAGTAAAGGTGGAATGTATCTGCATCATGACATGGTATAAAGACCCAAAGCACAAACGTACAGGCCGTGTGTTGATATACATGGTGATGATTTTACGGGGCCTGAAATGAAAATCTGATTTGCAATTGCATTCCGTTCACAGGTTGCTGTTTGGAAGCGAATCAATTAGACTCCGTGTGCTGTAGTTCTAATTGTATTTAGGCAATTTCATACCTTAAGAAGTTCAGTAAACCATAATCATTAACATATATAAACACTTACATAGGTTACATGAGAGAATTAACTAATGTAGGTGCCTATGCGTGTTAATAATAATGGTTTTCTGAACTTCCCTAAGATATGAAACTACCAAAATACAATTTACAATTGATCTAGTGAAAAAGAAAGAAAACCCTAAATACAATATAAGCTGTCTAAAGCATAATTAAATATACATTTATAAATTATTATAACTACAATCTGTAATAAATTAAATAGAAAAGAATAGAAAAGAAGGACTGTTAAGGAAGAGCTATAACGTGAGATTCGAAAGTGATGATTTTAGCTTTAGCTTAACAATATGAAAGGAATCAAGTATATTCTTCCAACAGGCGATGCAGAATTCTCCCAGTGACTCTTTGTCTAAACAATAGAAAATTTAGAAGCATGTGTTGCCATTAGGATTTTCACTATAAGCTGGAATCATAGTGTTTATAATTTGGAATCATAAACATTGATTGAATAGCATTATGGACAGCTTGCCATGAAGAAGGATTATGTAGTTAGGCGGTCTGTACTCATGCTAAGCATCTTTTGGATTTTGTAATAAAAGTGCCTTAAGATCAAAACAAAGACAAAATTTGGCCAATGCAAAAACTAATTATCTTCAGAATAGAATCTCCTCTTGAGTCTGAGTTCTCTCCTCATCTTGATGTAAAACATTAATGCATCTGGATGCGCCTGGAAGCAGTCCTTTTTGACATCCAAAACTCGCAGACCTTTCATACTTTTTGCTCTCGAAAGCGCTACATAGGCTTGACCATGCTCAAACACTCTAGCAAGAGATACTTCCACGCAGTCAAGTGTTAAGCCCTGCGCAAAAGACAGAGGTTAAGATGCGCAACTAATACATGTAGATGAAAAAAAGCCAGAAACGTAATTGTAATGAATAAAAGAATGTTGCAAATAGCGAGATCGAGATAAAGATCAGTATATTACAAATCAACAGATAATTTCCTACTTATTGATAATCTCCCTGCTTTCAAGGAACGCAAAAGAATAAAATTCCACCTAGAGGACGAGGTGGGAAATGTGTGACTTGCAACTTGGCATAGGCTTGGCCCAGGCGTCAAACCATTCATGCGCAGAACTCAAGTAACGACCTTAGGTCAAGAAAAAACGATGTCTGAATTAAATAGGAGATTACTAACATTGGATCAATGTAAACTCCCATTGAGTTTGACGCATAAAAAGTTTGATGTCTGAGCCATGCCTTATAGAATGGAGACACGCCTATATAGTCTTGTGAAGATAATATTAGGAAATACGACAATATTTAGATCTTTAGATACGCCTTAAATGAATTTAACAGGGCCCTAGTTGATAACAGGAATTTGTTTATTGAAGAAGCGACCTAGTACAAGCATTCTATTCCTGATTTATTTATTTGGCTTGTAAACATATAGGTAAACCTATATATTTACAAGCCTAACCATGAAAGGTTGAATAGGAAAGCCAGGACATGAAATACTCGCTTTCTTCTTGCTTAGAAAAAATTCATTTGGCTGAATGTGATGAGCTTATAAGATAAGCCTATCGACAAGAATATCAGAGAAAATGAGTAACTTTGAAAGGGATTAATATGCAGTCACCTGGCTTTTATGTATTGACACCGCCCATGCCAGTTTCAGTGGGTATTGGTGTCTAGTTGCTATTCCACCACCTGGTACTGTCATGGAGAATCTTTCAGTCTTCAGAGCTAGCTCCACGCCATTGACAAATTTAACAATTGGGGTCCCTAGAATAAATCTACATTGTTAGAAGGGAAATTTTCCAGGTGTAAAGATAGAAAATACTAGACTGCCACTACAGGGTGTCTGTGAAATCAGACAAGGCATGTTTCTTGATATTTTCCTGGTTCTCCCCTGATCTTTATCCCTATTTCCCTGATTCACTATGGGTCTTGAGCAAGCACAACATACTACGCTTATCACAACGCAAGCATACATGTTTTTTATAAGAAACCAACTCTCTGGCTTCAGCCTGAATGTTTCTTCACATTTCATCAAATCCAGCTTTAAATGTTTCTTAAATTTAAAGACTTCTAATGGCAATAACAACCAAGATTAGGTAATTGTGATGCAAGAAAAAGGATGCTCAGGTTTTGTGACGCATGTAGTGGGTGTTCATTTCATCTTCTTCGTAGTTTGATTAAAAATTTACTAGGAAAACAGTTTTTGCAAGTTATTATGTGAAACTCAGCATGATTATGTTTCTTAAATGTTCTTAATTTTTGCCTAATTTGAGCTTCATGTTTCTTATAGACCAGTTTCTTATAAAAAAGACGTGTATTCAAGAAAACCTTTACCTACAGCAAAAACCCCTTAAAAAGAGCCTAGGTTTCTCCTCCGCAGCCTGGATAGGCTCTTAATTAATGAACTGATTTCTCAATTCCAGTCTGTAAGGTTCTTAACAAGGTTCATACATACAGCAAAAGTTTTGTATGCATTTGTATTGTTTTCAGCACTAGAATTCTTGATTTTTCATGAGAACATTTAAAAGTCAGAATTCATGCATAATAATCTTGTAATATGGAGTGCAACTTGAAAAGTGCAGACAGCCTACACAAACTTCCACTCATGAATTTTAAAATCAATCAGTATGAAATCCAGTATACAAGAGCCATCCCCATTTCAGCCTCTCTGGGGTTCTTATTTAAGAGGTTCAAGTAATGAAATTTCAGCCTCAAGCTTCTTATAAAAACAGGTTTGCTATGAGGATTTCTACTGTATTTCAGCAAAGAAGTGAGATGTTTTTGAACTATGAAAAAGAATACCAACATCATGTAGCACTGCAAAATGAAATAACACAGTTCTGAAAAGTACTGTCTTGCCAGTCCTTTTCATGTTAGGAGATCGATCAATTGAAGAAACAACAATTTCCGTGATTTTGTCTAGTATTAATTGAATTCTCTCAGTTTTCTATGATATTTTTTAGGAAAAACGTATTCATTGGGTTTTCTCTGATGTCGGTGGACTCCCTGATTTGACAGACACTCTGCATTAGCACGTCTTATTGCAATCTCAGCAGGTAGCAATAGTGTACACTGTTAGAGGGCTAACTTCAAAATTTAAGGATAGTAAACAAGGCACTGCTCGCATTTCTTGAAGGTAGAATTATGAGAATAAGCTAAGAAAACACTTGAAAAATGTATAAATGCTCATTGTGGAAGATGGATTGTATATCTGTCTTAGCCAAATAAGCCATTTTTCTTCTTTTTTCTTGTCTCGAATAAATAAAGACAAGATCAAATAATGTCAAACTATTTTTAGAGCTAATTTGTCTTCCATTTGTTGCCAAATCATCGTATATGGAAATGAATGTCTGACACCAATGAAAGCATGAACTATATTCATCTGAACTTTCAGAAGCAGTTCTGATTAAATTAAAATGATATCAGATTCTACCTACGCCTTCATGATCATAGAATTTGATGATACATACATGATAGATCAGATTGAAACTTCTTTATCACACCTCTTGCTCCATTGACAAGTCCACGATTTAAGTCCAAATTTTTTGTAAGCATCACCTACAAATGCATATTATGAAGTCTAAAAGGAGATTTACAGTAACTTCTTTTTGAAAAAACCGCTGTTTAAAGAACAACGACAGTGTGGTTCACTTTTAAATTATTGAATGTAGCTTTGAATAGTCTTATTGCATGAAAAAGCTTCTGTAATCCTGTCTATGAAGAAAATAAAGTTTTCCTTGTAAGTCTTGCAACCAGATTCCAAAAATGAAAAAACACCCCTAGAAAACTCAGTCCTTCTTGAAATAGTAGATTGAATTATTGCAGTTTACTGTTGTACAAAATTGATATCTGGCATCACGAAAGGCTTCCCATATGATAGTCATAATAATATACAAACTAGTATTTTACCAAGAACAATTTTCAGTATCTTCAGCTTTAGATTAAGGACCATATTGGCATTTTAAAATGAACTGGAAACCATAAATGAAAATTATTCGATGCATGCTCTTTGACACCAAATAGAAGTGAGTATAATAAGGAAGGGGCTAGAATTTTCTAAAAATGCATAATTTAGGGGGTTATTAATGGTTGGGGGTCAATGCACAATAGGCAGCATAGAATCCAAATATTTCAAATTATTGCAATTATTTGTTAGCATTGTATAAGTATAAGGTAAATAGTTTGTTTTGATTTCCTTAGTTGTTAATATTGATTTGTCAGTTTGTTGTACTTACTTATCCTTTTTAGGACTTTTAAATCTTTAGGCTAGTAAAATGGGGGCTGGATATTTTCAAAATTGCTTAGCTGGGGAGGTGTTTAATAAGTGGCAATGGGTGGTGAAATTTTCAGAAATCTGCAATCGGAGGCCCCTTCCATTCGGTGCCAAGGAGGATAGTGTTAAATCACCTGTGCCCCAACTTTCAATTCAATGCTCTGTTTGACAGGCAAAAACTTATCCATGTGATCTGAATATGACGTGTCACTATCAACAGAACGGAAAATCTTTGCTTCCCCATGAAGATTTTTTAGTTCAAGGCTATTGACTTCATCGACGTCATCTTTATGAGTGCAGAGTTTCGTTGCTTTTATTCCATAGTGTTCTATTGTGTGCGAAGAAGTCCCCTTCAGCTGTTCAAAAGTGCTGTCAGGACATCTGAAATAAATAAATAAACACTTTAAGGACAACAGACAATATTTGTACAATTAAGTGGCAACGGAATTTACCAAAGAAAATTAAGCGGCAAATTATCCTCAAATATCCAGTCCTTATAGTGATTTGAGAAAAGTAGATCACCTTTTATAAGCTCCATTTTTTGTAGACCATATATTTTGCAAATTTGGATGGTCCCTTGAAAAGTAGCTAAGGCTGAAGGGATACCCTCCCTAAATGTTTTTAACAATAATAACTTGTAGCCAACTCCATGCCCGGAAACACGTGCGATTGCATGTGCACGTGTCTGCATAAATGCAAAAGGTACAGCTCGATTGAAAGATCGTCCATGCCAACATCACGTAGGGTTCGCGCAGACAGGAAGCCTGAAATACCGAAAACGAGACATTTCTTGGCATATCACGGGTATAGTTATACAATTTTCTTTGAAATTTCTTTTGGATGTTTCCTTTAAATATTTTCGTATTGTTTGTTGCTGTGAACGAGCTAAACAGTAGACATTAACAAACTTCATAGATTTTGATCAATTTTCAAATAAAAATTTCTCATTTTCAAGGAGCTTCAAGTGCCTTTGAAATGAAATTTTATAAATTCCATGCAGGAGCCCTGATCACTGTTGTCCGTGCAATCACGTTTGTCAAATGCAAACTTCTTTCTTTTTATCGTATTTATTTGATCCTCTGTGAAGATAGTCTCCTAGAAATTATCATACTTTGAATTATCAAGCATCTAGTACAGGATTTGCAGAAGTATTCACCTAGGATACTGGGATCTTGCATTGCACGTGCAACTCCAAAAAATTCAGAGCTATCCCTCGTGCGCAAGAGAGCACGCGTAATTTGAAGCTCGTGTGATTTGAAGCTCGTGTGATTTGAAGCTCGTGTGATTTGAAGCTCGTGCACAATTTCTTCAGGGCATGAACTGATAATCAATAAAATTACTAGTCCATCCTTAACATTCATTAATACATAAGTCACCATGATGATTTTTTAAAATCTATTATTGTTAACAACAGGGGTACGCTTTTGTGCTTAAATTTAGGGGATGGAATTAGCAGGGGTGGATATTTTGCTAGATTTCCATAAAGTAGAGAGGGTGGTAATAAAAAGACCCTACCGGGAAAATCACAGCAACTCTGAAGGAAGTAGGAGAGTTTATAATCCCAACAAATGGTGTAAGTGAAAATTGGATGGAGTGGTAGGCAGTGTTCCACCTGATAAGGGTTGTGAAGTGGTTGATGGAGAGTTGACTCATGAAAGATGAGATGAAATGACAGTGAAAATTTTGCTGATAATGATGATGCCCACATTTTGCGAAAATGGGTTGGGGTCATTATGCTAAGAGGGGTGGAAAACATCAACAAGTGCAATATGACTCCCCTACAATTAAGCACAAAGGAGTATCATAATATGGAATGAAATGGTGCAACTTACTTTCCCACCCTCAGATGCTGTAATATATTGATGAAGTTAGCATCGCTTTGCCGCTTCACTTCCGTCAGCTCAAATACAGAAAACATACACCTTTTCCAGCTGTCTGACTGCAATGGAGCGAACTTTTAATGACATTTTTCGAATAAAATGAATGAAATTACTAGGTGTGTATCCTTTAATTCGTAACAATGCTGTGGTAACAATTAACCATAAACGTTTGTCAAATTCTCAACAATAGATAAGTTTACTCCATTTCAGATTACTCTCAGGTGCCAAATAAATCCCCCCACTTTTTAACTTTTCGATTTTGTTCCGACCCCCGGGCCTTATTAGGACCCTCCGTTTCTTAATTTCAAAGGAATTGACTCTTTTACCAACCCTTCTTTCCATTTCCTTTCTTTTTTAGTACTATTCACGCCCAATATTCAAGGCAAAGTAGAGTGCTTCTGTATTTATTTTAGCTCTATGCTTTATGACAACCTGCTTTTGTTCTTTCCACCTTTTATAATCATTTAAAACCATGTCTCAAATTCCAACCCCCCCCCGTTTATTTTGGCCCCCCCGTTTAAT
>WIPJ01000520.1:2366066-2395440 GCA_018155075.1 Cassiopea andromeda
TTATAAATATATATAATATATATATAATAAGATATATATATATATATATATATATATATATATACATATTATATATATATTGAAGTTAATACAGTTTCTTGATATATAAATCACAACCATTTGGAGAGGGCTATGGCCTCGTGACCACCCTAGATCCACCCCTGCATCCATTATATGAACCTTACAAAGACTATTTAATTCATTAAACTATATACTTTGCTAAACATGACAATAAAATTGTACTCTGTATAAAGAAATTTGATACCATTGCTTATTCAACATGGTTTAGGACAATCCCTGCTTTGATTAATCATAAAGTAAATTTTACCTCCTCTAATTCATGCAAACTTATTTAACAATATTTCTAAAACTTTTCATAGTTTTGGAAGTTTGGTAATTTGAAGCCAAATTACCAAACTTTCAAAACTATGAAGCGCGTTTCTGCTTGCATTTTAAGGCCTCACAAAAATAGGCAAATGTTAGTTTTAATGTCATACTTAAAAAATTTTTGGTGGAATGCGTTTTGCATTACAAATAGTAAAATGAACAAGCATAACATATACAATGTTATTTTACACATTCCATAAAAGCTACAAAGCTGCAAACTAAAATTACATACATTTCAAAAACGAGAATGATACTCTGGGGAGCAATAATTAAGTCTACCTTGGGTCATACATGGAAGATTAAAATATCACATATATTTATGTTCATGTGTATATGTGCACAAATATATGCAAAAAAATACAACACTAAGCTATATCAATTTTAGGATATTGGCCATGCCCCCTACTTCTCTGAAGATCTGCTACTGCCCCCTCCCCACACCTATTTTCTAATCAATCAAATCTCAAGCATCATCTTTGCAAAAGTGGGGGGCAATTGCCCCCAATATCCCCCAAGGCCATGCAATTGCCTATTGCCATTGTATAATCATCCTTATTCCATATAGTTACTGGTGCACTCTACAAAAAGGAAGCAATTTCACCATTTGCTAGCAGCCAAATCCTCATAAGACACTGGAACCAACAAAAGAGCTTTGAATTGCAAAGTTTCAGAAAACTAAAGCTACCAAGGAAACACCTTTATTTTCTCATTCAGCGGAGAAAAAGATCTACATTTGGAGCCATAAGCATTTCACAGCAGCAAGAATATTGAAAATTCCAAAAGTTTGAAACCTGATGATTTGTTATCTACTAGAAAAGCCTACCAAAATGTTCAAAAAAATTGGTTGGAATAGGTACACTTGTTGCAAGAACAAAGAAATTCATAGACTTTATGATTATGATGTTGCTGTTGATTGAGACCAATATTCTTTTTCTCATTTCTAACTTAAATTTGATGAAATCCTACATAGCCTTCCTTCTCCAGCTTAACAAATCTTTATTGACATTTGGACTTCTCCTCGAGTAAAGCTAATAACATAGGCTTTCACCTAAGCCCTGTTTGTTTTGCAATGATATGCCACAATAAAACTAGAAGTCCATGAATTTAGGAAACTCAAGAAAAATTTAAAAAACATATGAAAAATTTTGCATGTGATGCAAAATGATTTTGGTATCTTTTAAGAATCCAAATCAACTTTGGGCAAAGAGCCTCAACAGATAAAAAATGTGGCTGTGCAAGATCCACTTAAAGTTTGAAAGCTTTACTATGCTAGATGGACAGCAAAATGTCTCTTGTTAATGTTTTATATAAAACATGGCTCTTGAGCAAGTGGCACATTTACTTGAGTGTTGGTGCTTGCTTAAATTAGTGCAACTAGATACATTCTGTGAAGTTTCCTTATGACTTCAGAAAATCAAGAATAAAGCAATGATAGTCATCCCATAGCTCTTTAACAAATTTGATTCATTGAACTGAGCAAATCTAGATTCCACATCATTTCACAAAAACTCAATTTATTTGGTAAGCAAAATCATGTTAAATTCTAGACCCAATTGTCTGGATGCAAATTAATTGTCAATAACCCCAAGTCCTGCTTGGAAAGGACAAAAACAGACTTTCTATAAATCAAGAAACTTTCTTCTCAGAGGCCTAGGAAGCATTCAAAAAAATAGTAAAGTACATCTTCAGGAGGTACCCAAAGGGCTGACCACAACACAATTATTTGTAACAAACAGCAGAGAGATTTTGAATATATTGGGGACTCATGTAACGGAAAGGTGGATGTGTACATCAACCAAAAGCATTCTGATAATGAAGCAAAATTGCAAAATTACATAGAAAATACCTAAGATGGTGTTACCTGCAAATGAGTGAAGCGTGATTCCTCCGATGTGACTAGCAGCAACTCCAGTACTACCACAGATGACAGTCTCTGAAGGTGGTAGGGATCCAACGATTCCCTTTAAAAGAAACGATTTCCCAGTGCCTGCACTTCCAGTGAAGAAAACGTTGCTGCCTTTTCGTACAGCTTCAAGAACCATGCACTGTTCCTGTGTTAATTTCGATTTCCCCTGATTACCTAAAAGTGATTCTAAAGCAACAGACCTATCATCTGAGGTGCAGTTCAACTTTTTCTTTGGAAGTCCTTGAATGCCATCACATACACGCTTTCGCTTCGGTGTCGTACTTAAATAGCCTTGATTTAACTTCTTTTTATCCCTTTTTTCAATGGTTGGTTTGTGTATATCTAGGTACAACTGGCATTCTTTTTCCGTTAGAGGGCTAATACCCTCGAAGTGCTTAGGAAGAGAACTGTACAACTTGGTCCTACCACATGCCCGGCTCTTCTTAATCCCAGTTTTAATAGCCAGCATTTTTAGAAATTTTGCAAGCCTATCAGGAGGGCAGTTTGATATTAGCAGCTGCATTTTGTTTTGAGACCTAATAGTTGACTTTCCGTCACGTAAAAATTTTTTGAACATCCTTACCTCAGTCATAACAATCTCTTGAGTTCGGCCACCTTTGACAGGTGAAATTTTAACTACAATTTCTCTGAGTTCATTTCTACCAAGGGTTATGGTACAGCTTGAAACTTTTTGGCAACTAACGACATGGCCTGTTTCTGTGAGTTTCTCAATGTTTACAGTGCAATCAAGTTCTAAATTCTCCATAGGCTGTCCTCCAGGCATTGCTGTCTTACTTCATCAAAATGGAGCATCACTACAACATTTCAAATTGCCTCTCAAATTAATTCACCAATCCGCTTGCTCCTAACAAAATCAGCTAAAGTGATTGGCTAAATGGCAACGCAAGCTGGAAGCAGGAGGATGTTTTCATTTGATTTTCACTCGAATGTCCACCTTTCGTATCCATGAATATTAGAATAAGTTTAGGGCTAGAGCCAAAAAATTTTAAGAATATTAAAGTTCATTGTAAAAATAGGTATTCTTATAATTAACGTTATAGTGCAAATTACATTACGTGTTCCTATAGAAAATTTAATCTAGCAAACAAGGAGTATTAGGAAAGACATGACAAAGCATTCATTTAAATTTATTGGCATGTTTGTAATCATTATGAGATGGAAGTCACTAAAAAATGGTGTGATCATAAGCCGAATACAGTTACTGAAGGGAGGGATGTAACCATATTATGGGAAGCCAAAAATTCTCTATTGGGTTCCCCTGGGAGGTATCGATTTCAAGCACTCCAGAGGGAGCTTATTGGAGAAGGGGGCTCATAAGAGAGGAGGCTCAATAAATTCCTTGAAAATTTTCAATAGTTAACTAAATATTTTATGTTTGAAAATAGAGAACAATATTGATATTGTTTAGTTAATACATTATTAGTTCCCAGCAGAACAAACAAAATTGAAACATTGTGTAGTAGCCGTTGATCAGAACGCTTTTATCCGCATTATGTCAATGAATGACTTTGATTCTTGATAAGTTGAGAGCTCATGCTTTCATAGCGTGATCTAGCTTAGTTTACTTACTTCTATGAAGCTTACGCTTGGTAGTGTTCAATATTTTCTAGGATGGGGCTTAATAGAGAAGGGGGCTTAATTGGCAGAAAGCTAAAAAGAGAACTCACGGTATGCCCATCCATACAGACAAGGGAATCAAGGCATGTAGGCCAGATATCATAGTCAAAAGGGAAATCAAAAAAGCTATGTACCCTTATTGATATGGCTGTGCCATCAGAAAAAACGTTCCGGTAAGAGATTGTGAAGATTTCAAATTGCAAAGATCTTGAAAATGAAATTGGAAAAATGTGGACACAAAAACCATTGTTATTTCACTGGTAAGGGGATGATTCTATTTGTAGAACAGTTACCCGACAAAATCATGGTTGGAAAACTGCAAAAGATTGTGCTGCTTGGAACTGCTCAGATTCTAAGAAGAACTCTCCCCATAACTTAGCATTAGGCCCATAGTTTGGTCCTGGTACAGTACTTCAAGCAGTGATGTGCCGAGACACCTGTCAGTAGGGGGGGGGGGCGTTTTGACCAATTGACCAACTATTGTTACTAAAAAGAAAAGGTCACAGAAAATTTTGTGGCAAACTCTCTTACAACAGCATGGCTAACTCTTGACCAACTTTCTTGCGAATATGAGGATATTGGGAGGGCACGACACCCCCCACGCTCCCATCCGCACGCCCCTGGCTTGAAGCAAATTACAGAACCGTTTTAAGTACGCAAAGAACATAATTATAACAACTGAACATATTCAAAGTGGATAGCCTGTTGTAATTTGTCTAGAAGTGAAAAATTCTCTACAACATGGCCCACTATAAAGATACAGTTAAAACCTAAGCTTAAAAGAAAATACCATATACTAGGAATCAGCTTGGTTAAATCAATTCTAAATTATGGTTTGAAGAGTGTTCTGTATTCCATGTGTGTTTTTGGATAGGTGGGAAAATGATTAGATTTTTTCATTTCATTTAATATATTAAAGGATGGACACCCTTCAGCAATGAAGCTGATATCCAAGGGGCTCTCCACTTAACTACTTACAATAAATCGAAAAGTAATGGAAAAGGCAGAAATTAAAAATACAAACATCCTAAAAGCCTAGTATAAGTATAAGTAATTGTTGAATTGAGAGAAAAAGATTAAAGTCCTAATCAAGTTAATTATCTAAGAGCAGCCTTTTCTTGAAAACTGAAAGGGTGAGTGCCTGTTTAAAGCAATTGCAAGGTTATTCAATAAGGTTATTCCATTAGGGTGGCTTCGCGGTAAGAAAAACTTTTTTGTCCATTCGAAGAAGCATACATTGGGAGCCTCAGATCCGTTGCAGTATTTCTCAAGTCTCGTGAGCCGCAATCAGAGTCTCTTTGAAGGAGGTTGCAAATATATTGGGACCCTGATTATTTAAAGACTTAAAGAATAACTGGTTGGACTCGAAAGAGATTAAATCAGCTATTTTAAGCCACCCAAGTCTCTTCATAATTGGGCTACTTGGGGCATCAAAAACGCTGTTTGTCAGTATCCTAGCAGCTCTATTTTGCAGTTTTTTCAGCTCTAAAAGTGTGTTTGAGCCACTGCATCCCCACACAGAGCAACAATAGCGAAAATGTGGTTCAACTATGGTAAAGTATAGTGATCTTAGAGAAGACTCTGGGAGAAAGATTTTAGCGTGCTTTAGAACATCCAACGCCTTTGATACCTTAGAAGAGACTTGTACTCCCTAAGTACTTCACTTTCTGCACCACATAGGAAGCACGCTAATCTACGACGCTATTTTATTTTACCCAAAAATCAAGTCCTATAACTAAACCGATGCAAGCTTCTTAACAACGTAGCATACTGATTACTATACAGTACAAAGAGTAAAATACTTTTAGCGATGTTATCCTACAGGGCAATTTGCTCCAAACTTGAGCAGCCCTGGCCCTGAGCGATAAAAAGCCCAAGCGATTTTCTTACACTCAACATGTATCTTGTTATATTTATATGATTTCATTTTTTTCTGATGTATGGAAGATGGTAATATACATTTTCTTTGAGATTAGATGAGATTAAACATTTAAAAAGTCAATACAAGCTTTTCATTTTATAAGGGACCACTTTATAATGAACCTACATGTAGACGGCTCAAATATTGCAGGAACTTATACTACTAATGGAGAAGAATCCAAGGAACTTTTCAATTCCAAAAGTTTTTATAACTGCAAACAATCAAGAATTAGGAAGTTGGTTCCATTCATTTACAGCCGCAACTTACATAGATACATTTATGAAACTTCTTTCCTAGCCTATTTGTGCTTTTTCTTTTGAGTTCTAGCAAAATTCAGAATATTGATCTTTCCTTATGTTTGTACTGGTTTTATGGCACTAAATGTGCAGTGAACATTAAGGAGCTATTAAGGAACTTTTGGTACTAGAATTTGATAAAAGGATATCCAAAAATAAGGAGCTTTTGGAACTAATCCTTGAGCTAGGTGAATAAAATAAAAAGCGTGTATTGTTAAGTTCTTGTCGTGATGATCTTGCAATGTCATACTGTCCATTTCACACGAGTTGGGAAGCCTTGCTATAAAGTCTTTTTAAGCTAGTATTGCTGGCTGATGGCCATGCTTCAATTCAGTAGTCAAAATAAGGCATCAATAACGTGTTATCAAGAAATTTTCTGGTGACCTGGCTCTTTTGATCTTCCCTAAAACTTATTAAGAAGTTTTCTTGCTCAAAAATGGCATGGCTCTTTTGATCCTTCCTAAAACTAGGTATAATGTCATCTGCTTTTAAAAGATTAAGAATATTGAGGCTCAGAGTGAAAATTAGGTATTTTTTTGAACCAGTATATATTGCAAATTAAAAAGTTAAAAGGATAGATATTTTTCCTTTGAAGTGTAAGCGTAAGCTTTCGGTGACATACTTTATCAAAGAAGAGTCTTATTTGGCGAAGTGCATAGCGTGAATATATATTTAGCAAGGAAGGGTCCTGGCTTGTTGATTAAATCCTTTGTCGCTTTTGTACGAAATGCTGGTTATAGCATTTCCACTACAACTACTTTATTGCGTAGAAATCTCTAAGCTTTTTAAACGAATATGGAACCACAAGGAGAAACAGATAAAATACACTAATCTCAGCAGATTTCAAGAAAATCTTCCGTTCATATGGCTACAGTGAATGTGGATTTATCTTCAAACTACATTGATAAATTCCACTGAGAAAATTCCAACTTTGGGAATTAAAGAAGCAGATGGTTCTTGAAGAATGACAATTGTGCAGTTCTATAATTTATTAAGAAATAGGAGATACGACTGATAGGACCGAAGAGGACACAGCACCAAGATTAGGACAACGCTGTAGATTAGCACTAGTTACGTCTTTTTTAACTCATTGCTGCCAACAGCTGTTGCCTTAAACTCAGCGCAATATGCCATTGGAATGAATAGAGCAGCTAGAATTATTCGGAGGGAATTCATAACATGTCCAGGCATGCTAATGCAGAGGATGAGTAGGAAGAGTTACCTCCTCCCCCCCCAGGCAAAGCATCTGTCAGTACGTGAATCACCAAGCTTGCTATTCCGTCTGCAAATTTGCGTCAGTTTTTCCATTCTAGATATCAGCTATTCCTACATGTTACTTTTATCTCCTTTACTTATTTATTCCGTATTAGGTCATTTCCGCTTGCTCATGCGCCCTGTTTCCTATTTAGCTCTGCTTTAGTTTGACACGCCTTTTGCCTTATATGTCCATACACGTACCCATTTTGGTTAATGTGTTTGTCTATACGCCCTTTTCCTTTATGGCTACACTTTTCAATAGGCTATATAAGCCCCCTTTTCTATCCCTGTTATACTGAAGATGGGACAAGTTGCCCCGAAACGTTTAATGGTTTTGTCGTTTTAGAACAGTTTAATGTTTAACGTTGCAAAAAAAACGCAGCACCTTCTAAGGAATCCAAGAGATACCTTCTTTGGGATTTCCTCAGTAAAGAAATAACAGCTGAGCTTTTTTCTTAATATTTAAGTGATACATGAACTTTTATTAGCTTCAAAAACGAAAAAATCTGTCCAAGACATAAAGCAAAACTGGAAATTTATGTGAGGTCCATGAATAGACAAATTAAATGGAATAACCTTTAAAGAGTTTAAAGCCTACTCCTTTTGAATTTGAAGCAGGTAGAGAAGAAATGCTTTACTTTTAGTTTGTGTGATCCAACATATAAAATTCTTTACTAAAGAGAGCATGATAGATATCTAGCCCTTTGTTGGCGAAGAAAAGCTGGTAAAGAGATGAAAGTTGTCAACCTCGGGCCTAGCTCTGTTGCTTCATTACTATCTACATTTTTGAATGCTCTAATACGAATCAATAGATCAAAGAGAGCAGTGGTCGTAATAATGTAGTAAGTGATAAAAAATGATAAAGCAATCTAATAATAAACGATTAAGTATCAAAATCAAACCCTCTTATCTTAGATCTTGATCCATTTGTAATAGACATTAAACTACGAAAGGGATCAAACGGGATACAACATTAACGAAATTTTTAGAATCTCTATGAAATGGCCTAGAATGTTTGGCATCAAAATGTCTTTTCCGGAGATCCTGAGGCTGATATCTTATGTAAATTAAAGTGCTGGGTTCTCAAAGCAGTTCGATTAGAAACAGTGCTTGGTTTCTGTATCACACGAGCTCTTTGTATGCATCCGATGTCCTCAGTCCGGTCTTTAGTTAAGATATGATCCAAAGCTCTACTAATGTAACCATCCCAACTTGTCTTTATGCTTTCAATCGTTGTGCCATAGAAGCATACAAAATTTCTTCTCTATGATGAGGCTCAAACAAGTGCATTCCATTAAATGTGTGGCAATCCATCGCAGCACGCAATTGTAAATCCAAAAGACAACACAATTCATTCCTAAAACTATTATCATTTCATCGCTTAGATTGGGAACTTCTTCTTTTGGGTCTGCAAGTTTTGAGACATATCCTGCTTGCAATGCCTTTTTCTGCTCAGTTTTCCAGCCAATAGAAATCAATTCTAAATGCTTCAAGGCTAGATGCTTGTAGAAAATTCTTGGAGTTCAAGAAATTGCATGCAACAGTGTCATGAAAAAGATTGTGCTGTTTAATGAGTTCCATGAAAGCTGATGGAGAGATAGAAGTTATTGGATTTGGAGGCAAACAAACACTTTCCTTAGTTCTGCAAAGCGTCTTTGCAAGCATTTTAGTGGTAAACATGCAAAGGATAGTATGAAAATCAATGCCAATATTTACAATTGAAAATTCCTCCTCTACTACCATCAATACTGATTATAAGGAATGTTGGCATGCTTATCTACTAAACGATTGATAGAGTAAAAAAGTGCACATCTATGAAAAAGAACTGTATCTAAAAGTGGCTAGCCGATTAATTACATTAGAAATTACAATGATTTATCTAATAGTCAGTGGCGTAGAATACGTAGTTTGAGGTTAGGATAACTAAGGGTAACAAGCTTTTGATACCCCCAAATGGGTCCTCAGAGACTTCTGTGAGACTAACTCTGCATTATTCATTGTGGAATTAGCATGGGATTTATCGCCTTCACTTGGGATTTCAGCTCGCAATGCCACTTTAAACTTCAATTTCTTTTCCTAACCATTGTCTCATGCTAGCAGCTGCCATACTGTGCAGGTAGGCTTCCATTTGTGCAACTCTAGTTCATTTGTTATTTGCAATCGCCTTCCATACTACCTGTGGTGTTGTCCTGTAAATTTTCCGTTGACTATAAATTTACGAGAACAACGCAAAATAGGACCCAACCTTTCTAAATTCTTAAGCACTCCAACTATCTACATGATGCCACTTCTAATATTCATGTTCGTGCACAAATTTGCTGCTTCATGTTTCCTCTACACAATACAACTGCAGCAAGCCACTGCTATATCTTAAAACAGCCAGTCGGAAATTTTACTTGTGGGCAGTAAAGCCCGGTTTATAGTCCGTAATTTTTCTGATAATTTTTTGCTTACGCAAAAAATTTCAGGTTTGGCACCAGAATGTCTACTCTATAATCCCCGATAATTTTCCTTAAGGTTGTAATTTTCCTTAAACCCTGTTTCCACTGACCCAGGTATTTGCGAAAAATTTGTCGAACTCGGCCTGGCGTTTCCATTGATACGACGAAATTTGGAGATTTTGCAATACGCAGTCTAGAGCGTATTTTTCTGGCTCCGGAGAAAATTCGAATACGCAGTGTATCAGTGGAAACACTTTGCTTGGATATTTTGGAATTCGCTGCAACACCAACAACAATTTTTGATTGGTTTGGCGCCAAAATACTTGAAATGCATTGAAGAGGCCTAGACAAATAATCTCCGAAAGATTCTTTGTGGTTTGATTTGCACTGGACCAATGCTCCAGTCAACCTGGTAGCAATATACGTGTACTTTATTGGACTATTTTGGACTATGAATATAAGACCTTCGATGCTCATTTCTATACAACTGAAATACTGCCAACAGCTTCCGAAGTTTTCTCCTCGACGGCAAAGTCACGACTGATCACACAGTTTTTGCGTGAGCCTTAAGGTCAACTATAAATGCATTTTCCTTAAGGAAGCAACTGCGTTTTGCTTAAAGCATTAAGGAAAGACTTATAACCTTGAGGAAAAACATTATTCAACTGCAGTCTATGCTTGTTCCTTAATACTTTTTGATTTTAAGCAATAATTTTTTTCAACTATAAACCGGGCTTATTTATGAGATTCTGATGCTAACTGGTTTTCTTCAAATGTCAAAGGATTGACAAATCATGACACCTTATACTTGAAATATCTCAAAGTTGAGCTCGAGGTATGGGTTGTTGCCTTATACTCGTCTAACGCTAGAGAGTACCTGATAGAGAGAAGACCCATCCTGGTCCATTGGCATAGCGAGATAAGGTGGATAATTCGTTTCATCACCACCTTTATCTCAACAATTATGGGTGAACAGTGAACAAATTACTCAAGCATCGTCTAAAGTATTATTGATACCAGAGATGTTCGAAGCAATAGATAGTCAGGTTCGTTTACAAATTAGCAACTTTTCTCCTCAGATGAAATGACTCTTACAAGATGCTGCCGCATGTTCTTGCAAAGACAGTATCTGTAGAGGCAACTGCCAATTCCAAAGTCTAAATAAGGAGAAGAGACTGGATAGGGAAGAGAAATGCAGTATGAAGATAAGAGTCAGAAAGAGCACTAAGAGCAGCAGTGGTTGGTAGAGACAATAGTGTCTCTATAGCCTCTCATTGAATACCAATACCGCAAAGGATTGATATGCATTATGCTCGTGTCCTATTACACTCAAGGGGCAGAGGATCATCGAAAGTCATTCTATACTCGTGTAATCTACTAAATCACGTATTACTTGATTCTCTTTAATATCTAAACTCTTCGGTGCCGGGACACCGGAGTGTATTTTGGAGTGAAATGGGGGTCTAGTGGACAGCTTTAATGGTAATAGCGCATATCCTCAAATAAGCCCCCAACCCCGAATAAAGCTCCCTCGAACAAACCCCCACCTAAGATATATCTTTTGCAAATAGCCCCCGGGGGCTTATTGGAGGATTTGCTGTATGCAAAACTGGCAAACTGAGTGAGGCAGTAGAAGGTTAGGACGAGGCTTTTAAAAATTTATAGATCCACGCCCTATTGATTGTTTGAAATTCCAGTTTTTACTATAGAGATAAAAGTGATAGACGACAATATTGATATGTTTATGAGAGAAACTAATAGACCTCCAATAGACCATGTGAGTCCGCTACTAGTACTCTTTAAAGCCAAGTTAAATTTTAACACAGATAAAGAATATTTAATTCAAGAGGTCTATCAGGCAAATATGTTTAGGCTATCCTATTGAGTAACCCAATTGAATGCTCGGTATACTTTGAAAAGAAAGCTCAATTTGCTTCTGGAATTGTGGCTAGAATTTTATTGAGAACTATAAAGAATAAAATTAGATCATTTTCACTTGGAATTTAATCTCCGGTTGACAATAAACCTCAAAGCCAGTGATTTGAAAGGAAGCAAAGTGCAAAAACTTGGACGAGACAAGTGGCAATAACTTGCAATTCTTTGGCTAAGCTGTCAAGTACATTTCAAGATACCAATTCCTCAAACGCAACTTAAACCCTATTTCCTCAGCTTGGTGAATACCAAAACATTGAAATTTTATGGGCTGCTCTCTGTTACTGCAAGTTGTCTCTTCTAGCTCATCTAAGCAGACGGTGACAAATTCAGCACGGAAGCTGAAGAATTTTATGATTTCGATAGTCCGAACTTTCACTACTGTTACCAATACCAAGATCTCAATTATGCTTTTACATTTGCTCGATTACAGGACTGGTAACCGGATTCATATGTTAAATCAATTGGTCCATCTTCCTACAAGAGCACCATGCAAATTCGATACATTTAGCAACCCCGACGTACTTCGCCTTCAGAGCAGTAGCGGATATTAGGATATGCTGTATATTGATGTAATCTAGGGTAGTATATCAAACTAAAAAATAGAATCTCTTCAACGTCTCCAAGACAGCTGTTTCTATGATTTATAAATTCAAGTTAAAAGACAAATTAACACCCAAATTCCTAGCAGTTGAACAGCTTATTACATTTGATCGTGCCGTTATGGTTTATGAGATCTTTAACAAGCTATGTCCGGGAAATCTACGGAACAAGTATCACCTAAGGTCCCATTACTCCAGATACAGTACACGATTCTGCAAAACTATCCAGATTCTAAGGCGTAATGTAGATAGTGGTGATTTCTAAAAATTTTAACAAGGGGGGCTCTAGGTACAGCTCCACCCAAAGTTTGGGTGTGGCCCAGCAACAACCACGCCCATATTTTCACAGATGGAAACATGATAATTTAGTTTAATAGGAAATGCCTCAATAACCATATAGCAGAGCATAATTAATCATAGCACTTTGGAAGCAAGGCCAATAAACTCTGAAAAACAAGCCAATGCAAGAGTTTTAGGGGGGTTGAGCCCCCCAAAATGAGCAGAAATTTTAACAAGGGGGCTCCGTCCCCCTCATGAAAAATACGTATAATTGACAAATATCCCCAAACAATTGTCGAGTACACGTTCCTCTTCTAAAGTACTCGGCAAATTGAGCCCCCTTTGCTTCCCTGAGTCTTCTTGAAAAACCGCCACTGCTTCAGAGTGTGGTGATTCATGAATCACTCTGAAAAAGCGGTACAGCGAGCATCAGGCTCGCTACACAGCTTGAAGCAGTACGACTAGAATTGCTTTCTGGGACAAAAACAATTAAATGTGAGGCAATTCCAGTCTCATTTGGGGAGTAGAGCACAGGGCATGCAACTGGCTGTTCTTTGTTCTCACATGAATACGATTGGCCAATCGAGCAAGATTTTATTTGGCGCCAGATCGTAACATGCACAACACTTGTTGTAGTGCATTGAATGACATCATTAGTAGGCCTAAGCAATGCATGAAAAAAACATGCAAAGAAGATTATTAGCCCATGGGAATACTCCAGTTCCTGAAGGTACGTTAAGCCTATTGTATTGCATCCAGTATAGGAATATCCCTCACTCCCAAAACTCATTACACTACACCTTCTTACCTCTTCTTCAAGTTCACTGTGCGTTGCATCTTGTCACATTTTTTCCATAAATTGGGAAAATTGGTGGCGGTGGACTGACAGAAGTTGTACGTCATAGACTGTTTCCTTGTAAATAAAAGGTGGTAATGCAAGAACTTAGGAGAATATTTTAACTTCAACTATGAATATTTTTGAGCAGTCTTTTCATGCAGGGAATCTTTTGGCCAATTTCACACTTAGAGAAATTCAGAAACTAAAGGAAAAAACACACGCTTATGAGTAATTTTTATATTGCTGGCGATTCCCTATGTTGGGATATCCATTAGCTTAGATGCCTTCGCAGCGTTCTTTTTCTTTCTGTTTTCAGGCTCATAGACAGCAGGGCAGAGGCATTACCCTTGTAACACTTGAGTGCCCATAACGCGTGTTTCCTTCTCTACCTCTGATAACTGACTGAGCTCCAACTCTAATTGCGTGTTAATCATTCTATTTAATCATTCACAAGTAACAACATAGTACATCTAACAGCACAAAGAGGTACAATGATTGATAATACGATAACTATATTAATCTAATACATACATTACACCCTCCCTATTAATTCGCTGATGCTGTATACAGAAGTGCTACACTATCAATTTTACTTTCTATGCTCCTACATCCATGCTCTCCAATATAAAAAAAATGCCTATTTGTTGTTCAACCCTGTAAAAAAGTTTGGCAACCCAATAAAACAAGCGTAATAACTATGAAACTCCTCCAAATATTCTTCCACCCCTGTACCCAGGATTAAAAATGACAGCTCTCTTGCAAATATTTTATTATAGGTAGAGGAAACGTGTCAACAAGGAGTTGAAATAGTAAAGTTAAAGAGGTGGTTGTAAAGAGAAAGATCTCTGTTAGTTTGGTTAAAGTTTTTTGTGGTGTTCTGCCTTAATATTTAAGTCGAATTTAGGAACACTCGTATTTTGTGAAGAGCGACTTAATACAAGGCTTCATGTTGCTATTAGCTATCTTTCTGAGCAAGCAGATGTTACCAGCGATAGTACGTTAAAGAATCATGGCACCACAGACTTCACCCAAACACTCTAACATAAAGCGATTTCCAGAGAGAATGGAATGGATAAGAAGCTACTAGCCATTAGCGCATGCAAATTTATTCATTGAAGGCCTGATAACAGGTTTATCTTCACAGTCACGTCAAGGTTTGCTTCAGACTGACTTCTCTTATCACATTCTAGATTTTCACTGTCGATGCTACGTACAGCTTATCTCCTTGCAGAGATAACGAGTGGTCACGTTAAAGTAATTCACTTTTCTTTGAGATTTTTGAAATCGAAAAAGACACACGTGAGAAAAGCTTTCATGATACAGTCTGAGGGTAGAACTGATGTATTTGATATAAGAAACTGCTGTGGATGACTTTTGAAGTTGCAAATTGTATAAAGTCAGAAATTAGAGAGGAAGACTTCTGTAGGAGCTCTCAATGGTACAAGATATATGCCTTAAAGTAATTGACCATCAATAAGGCAAGTTTCCAAGGGCCTCATGGTGTAAAGCAGGAAAAGACAACCTTTCCCAGGGGGGCATATCAAAGATGCTTAACTTCTCATTCGGACAAGTCCTGCCGGAACGCGCTGTAACACCGTAAGCAAAGCTAACCTTATCCAAACTCTTAAATCAGCAGGCCACTTGGAACTTGCTTGAGGGACGGGTTTGGCACACAGACCAGATGTTGTCTACCACTGGTCTAGAGATCCTCATAAAGTAAGATCATATTACTGCTAGTAGCAGTAACATAATGAGGCTCACCCAGGCCTTCTATTACTAAGCCGGTGTCACTCTCAGAGTGCTTCTTACTTCCCTTTTCTTCCAGGACCTTTCAAACCTCTAGACTACCCTCTCCTAAAGGCATGCTTTCTTATAAGGAACCTAGTACAAACCTCTAAATGTTCCTAATTTTTCGACTTCTTTTTGTCAAATTCTTGTACTAAAAGTTCCTTAATAGTTCCTTAATTTCCACTGCACACATAGTGCCACAAATGTGGCATAGACACAAAGAAACGCGAAAATTCTGAATTTCCCTTTAGTTTTGGCTACGACGCAAGAACAAAAGCATAAATAGGTAGAAAAGATGTTTTATAGATGTACCTACGTGAGCTTTGGCTGTAAATGAATGGAACCAACTTCCTACTTCTTGACTATTTGTCGCTATAAAAAATTTTCAAATTATAAAGTTCCTACGGTTTTTTCCGTTAGTATTGTAAGATAATTAAACATTTCAGCCATCTATCCTTATAAATTCCTTCCTTTTTAGAAAGCTTATATAGCTGCACGTCCTAGCTTGCAATGAAATAGCAGTTATTTGCATTCTTTTTGATATTCCGCTTTAAAAATACAATCTTCAATGAAGAGCTGCCTTCCATTATCTTTCACTGTTGACGTCAAGTTACTGTAAATCTTATGCATAAAGTAGTCAAAGTCCGCCCTTCCTTTTTATGATGCACAACACAGATTATTAATAGAAATTTGAGTTGAGAACACAAAGAAAAAACAGCAGAAATCAGTTGATCGGCCAGAGAAAGACTATTTAGCTTTGCTTTGATCACTAATGGATGCTGACCTGTGTTTTTTTGCTTTTTCGTTACTATTCGTTTTGAGCTTTGTAAATAATTTCAGTATTGAAATTATGGAAGATAGAAGTATCGTTGATGTGTATCGAGCACCAATAGAAAATCACCTAAGGTATACTAACGTGTTTGGGGAGCCCTTTCCAGTGCTAAACTAGGCATTCTGCAAAAATTTCAGAACAGAGCTTTCAATCTAATGGAATCCTCGAAATTATAGGATGCTTAAAATAGGGAGCGTCTTAGATGTGAGAGAACTGATGACGTTTGACCGAGCAGTCACAACCTTACAAATTGTCAATTTGCCTTGCCTTGAAGGCTTACAAACTAAATTCATAGGGAGATCTGTCTTATCAATGCACAACACTAGTAATATGAAGAACCTACATGTACAAAAGCTAAAATTGGAATATACCAAAAGAAGCTTTTTGTACACAGATCCGAACGCTTGGAATAATATCCCACAGCCCATTAAAAATGCCGAGAGCAACGCAAGATTTAATAAAGAGTTGAAATCTCACCTTTTGAACTACAAAACACTAGTCGCTTATCCCAGATTACTTTTCACAAATCCATGGAAGATCAGCACAAATGTACTTCGTATTGTATTTGTTAATGTTACATTTATTGTTTTACTTGTATGATAGAGTAATTTTCTTCCGGTATTATTGTAATTTAGTTTCTTAAGGTAGTAAGTGTAACCGAATGGATGTTCTGGGTAAATAAGGTTAAATAAGTAAAGTAAAGAATGAATAAAATCTGATCGTAAATTTACTTTATTTTGAAATAAATAGTTTAGAATTGAAATCCTTCACCCTGTCACTTATGTCTCAAAGTAAAAAAATGCCGAAGTCCTTCCCGCACCAATGGCTCATAGGGTGGCGCCTATCTCCGTTTTCAGTACCCCTAGGCCACACGTCTGTGAAAGCAGTGAAAGCTACAGCGATGGCTGGTCTACTGGTAGCTACGAGTGCTTAACTTTCCCCACTCCACATGTAGTGTACAGTCAGATAGGCTCAGATAGACTCTTTCAACTTCACGATTATTCTTTCATTCAACGAACCCCTCAACTCGAACTCTAAATCACATGCTTACCATCTCCTAATTATTTCAATTAACACATTCAAAGTAAAATACAGTAAACGCAGTACGTCTGATAATACAAACTGATTCAACAATCAATAGTACAATAACATTACACATATATCAAGCGCAAAACGAGAAGCAGTGGGTACCGTTTTATAAGTTTTTGGTATGGCTCGGCCAGGGCTAGGACCCATGACCTTCCAGTTGTGAGGTAGGCACTCTAACCACTGGGCCATCACTCCGGTTGTCACTTATGTCTGCCCAAGATAATCACAAATATAGCATTTCAAGAGTAAAATTATTGAGAAAAGGCCTTTCTTAACAATCATACTCCATGCATCTCCCGTCCGTTTTTCTCCCTGTTGATGGACGCTTGCAATGACAGGACTGATAGCACCCTGCACATCGACCAAGCCTTACTTGAAGTGTAGTAGAAGAGTGCCTTATTCATTCTCCTTCTAGATCATGAAAAATAATATGTGAATGCAATCCACTTGAATTTACAGACAATGCTTAAGGCGCCACAGGATGTCATGCTTCACCAGCATTCCACCCTAGAATACTGTAGCTCATAGCAACCACTAACTTTTCTATTAAAGCAAATATTGAATGAATAAGAGTTATGAATAACAGCAAGGCCGCTAAGAGGGGGGCAGGGGGCAAATTGCCCCAGGGCCACAAGCTCCAAGGGGCCTCCTAGCACCCAATGCTTCCAGTTCTGGGGGCCTCATAAAGTAAACCAGCAGTAATTTTCCAAAGCTAATCTCTAGATCCTGAAAATTTTCTGCTGCTCCTCTAGCAGGGAGCTCGTCTTTCTCTTTTACTCCGAGGCCTCAGAATTTTCTCGGCGACCTGAAGGTCAGTGGATCCATTCAATACTTAGTTGGAAACAAAGTGAAACCTGTTTATTTTTTATAATCATGTTCTTCCTTTTGGACAATCTTCCACTAAGCGAAAGTATCAGTTTTTTCTTCAAAGTGCAGCTTTCCTCCTCATTTCACGCCAATGAAAAGCCCGTACGTTGATTAATTTTTTATGTCAAGCCACCTTTGAACAAAGCTCATTCGTAAGCAGCAAGAAAAACGCTACTTTTAATCTCAAAGAACATTGTTTTCCTGCTCTTTTAATCTGATACAACGCACAAAGCTGTTTCTAGCAAACTCGAGGTTACAAAGAAAGTAGATGTCTTTAACAGGGACTAAAGATAAAACCCGAGAAGTATTCAACAATGTAACCAAAAGAAGGATTCAAAGAAAGAAGCAGCCAAAGAAAGGATATTAAAATACCAAAAACTAGTTCAAGTCTTTAATTATCCTTTCTTTTAAGCAATATCTGGTTCTGCGCAAGTCTTCATCTCCCAAATTTGTTATCACTTGGTAGCTAGCAGCATTTGTGGGCATGGTTTTCAAAACTTCATTGACAGTCTGATCCTCTAGTTGCCAGAAACTAAAATATCTGGTTGTGTTTTAGAATGGGCACCGTAGAGCAGTGGCCCCCAACCGTTTTGTTGCTGCAGACTGGTCAACGTTTGTCATTATTACCGACGTCGGAGACTTGCATACATAGATACATTTCAGTTATTGATAGACGGTTGCCCATTCAGCGTAGCTGATTTCCAAGGGGCTGTTTATTTATTAAGAAAAAGCTAAAACTTTAATAAAAAAGAAGAAAAGATAACATATCTTAAAAGTCGAAGAATTAAAATTCTTGTTAAGGAGACTGGACGTAGAAAGTTCATTTACCAAGTAAAATTGACGGGGTGCATGTAAAATATACGAAATACGAAAAATGCAAAATACGCAAAATACTAGTGGAACAGAATTCCATAAGTATTTTTATATTTTGCGTACTTTTTATTTTGCATTTTCGCAATTGTATTTAGTATTTGCATTTTCGCATTTTGCATTTTTCATAGGTTGAATCTTTTGTATTTTGCATTTTTTTGCATATTGCATTTTTCGTATTTTGAATTTTTCGCATTCGCAGTTTTTTATCTTGCATTTTTCGTATTTTGCTTTTGTCGTATTTGCATTTTCCGTATTTTCTATTTTTCGTTTTTTACATTTGTCGTATTTTGTATTTAATTTGCATTTAATTGTAGATTTTAGCCATATATTTTGCTATTTATCTGTTACTTTGTAAAGTAGGCCTTAATTAGCTCTTAGTTAACTACTCTTTCCAGCCTACTGTAAACAAATTGATTATTATATGGTTAATGCTAATGCACACAGTATAATGTGGGAAAGTTTCCAAGCCAAGTTTTTAGTTGTTTAATATCATGCCTAGAGCACCAGTCACCATTGGAATCACTTCAGCCTTTTTCATTTCCCAAAGAGTTGCTGTCTCTTGTCTGAGATCTTAATACTTCTCTATCTTTTCGTGTTTTTTACTTCCTACTATCATCATTTGCCACAGCAAGGTCAATGATTATACTACTGTGATTTCTCAATAACAACAATGCCCGGTCTTCGGTTCTGAACATATCTTTACTACAGCATGAAAAAGCGGCAACATTCTTTTGACATACTTAAAAGCTTTTTTCGTCCGACACTCATCATAGTATGAAAACGTCGGATAGTGACCTCAAAGTTAACCAAAATATATATCCAGATGCGGTTACATGTGATAGGATGTGTCTAATTGGCCCCAAGAGTGGCCAATTAGGACCTATTAACCATTGTTTACTTGAAGAGTCCCAGTGAGAAAACGAACTCTTTTTGAAAATGAAATCCTATCACATCTTGATATATATTTCGCTTAACCTTTGGGTCACTATCCGAAGTTTTCATACTCTGATGAGTGTCGGACGAAAAAAGCTTTTAAGTATGTCAGAAAAATGCTGCCACGTTTTCGTGCTGTAGTAAAGTTCTGTAGTATCAACAGACTATGAACATACCTATCACAATGAATTGCAAAATCCCAGAGAATTTTCGCTTCTTCATTTTTTATGACACTATGTGGTATTTGGTCATACCTTTCAAAGCCATACATACCACATAATTCCAAATGAATGTTTTGTGCACCACTTCCGTGCCTTTCTTTGTATTGTTTTTGTTCAAGTTTACTACATTCACTAATTAGATGCGAGATCGTTTCACCTTTGCTACCACACAATTTGTAAAATGGTGATCCAGATGTTTTATCTATATGGAAATCAGATGTTTATTCACCAATCACGATCCGAATCATTTGAAATTTTTCATTCCCCAAAGGGTTGCTATCTCCTTTCTAAGATCTTGGTATTTCTCTATCTTTTCATTCTCCTTAATTTCAACTCTCTCAACATTTGGCACAGCAGTATCAATAATCTTTTCATCTCCTCATTTCCTAAGGCACTCTGTGGATGTGATCATACCATCTATTTTCTTCTACTAAATGCACTAATTAGTTGCGAAATATTTTCACCTTTGACATCATGCAATCTACAAAGTGATGATTTAAATGTTATCTATGCATAATGTTTTATAATCAGTTTTTAACGCTTGTTCCTTGACAGAGAAAATCAATGCTATTGTACTTGATTTCAGATCTGAATTTTCTACCCAGCTCCAAGACTTGCTCTCATTTACGTACTCCTTGATCTCTAGAACAAATGGACCATACATTCTCTTCTCTCTCTACTTGTTCTTTAGCTCATCAATAGCCACTTTTTAAAATTCCTCTGACTTTTGTGATTCTTCTATCTCAATAAAATTTGATTCACTTAGTAATTGGAGAGTACCATCTGAACTATTCTTAATGTACCAACCTCTACTATTTTCGTCACCTCTAATGCACCCTTCACAACTGATCAAGCCTCTGCCACCTTTTCCATGTGGGACATAATCCCTATCTACATCACTTTTGGAATGTACTCCTCCATGAGTAGTCATAATCTTTCTTGCTTTTGTATCCATTCTCTTCAATTCCTCTTTGGACCACCTAATTATTTCTCCACTGTATCTAAGAAGTTATACTAAGCTGTTGTTGTTGTTTACTTTTTCAGCTAATTTAGGCCTACTATGCATACCGCATCCATACATGGGACCCCTAGTTTAACGTCCCTTCAAAAAGATGACGGGGTGAGCTGTTTTGTTTGTTCATCTGGAAGGTCGACCATCCAGTGTCTTACTGCACACAGTTTCTAACTTTAGTTTTGTACAACGTGATTCCTACAGGACGAATTTTGCCACCCTTAAAACACAGGGCCTGGCTACTGGCTTGCTCTTTATATGTTTTAAAACATTGATTCTGATGTAGCTACTACTTTCTTATTGTAGCTTTGTAATTAGGAGATTTACGTTTATCGTAATTATATATTAATTAGGTGTTTATTGCAAGTTTTTAGTTTGCTCTGGTCCCTGAAAAGCAGACTTAGCTGACGGGATTATCATGTATGAAGAACATTATTATTAAAGTATTAAAAGTAAATCTCAACATTCTCAGTCAAACAAGCTTGTGGATGGGCACACTTGTGCTTTTGTTTTTAGTAAGTAATGTCGGGGAAAGGCCCTAGGGTCTATAACACAAAGCCACGACAAAGGAAAAACTGAGAAAATGGGGAAGTTTAAGTAGAAAGAGAAACAAGATCAAATTTTTTGATGTTATATTTGCAGGAAGACAAATTTTAGGATTCAGGGAAAGTAGTGGGTAGCAATGAGCTCCACAGTTGAGAAGTTCTAGGAATGAAAGATGATTTGTGACCTAGAGTTCGTAGATTAGGCAGTGTAACTTGGAAAGGGTGTGAATGGGTAGAGCTTCTGGTGGTTCGAACACGCCTCACTGGATCAGTAATAATATTCCTGATTTCCTGAGAGCAACATCCGTGAAAATAGCGGTAGAAGATGGAAAGATCTGCAACAAGACGACAATAGGAGAGAATGTAGAGAACTTGTGAGGCTTGGATTCTTAATGAGACGGATAGCTTTAGACTCTGTCAAGAAGAAGAAGAGAAGACTTTGGAGCACCACCCCAGACATGAGAGCAGTACTCCAGAGAAGGACGAATCTGGGATTAGTTAATAGCTGAGAGGGTGAGAAACAGCCGCAGGCTCTAGAAAGAAAGCCAAGTTTCTGAGATGCATGCTTTGCAATGGAATTGATATGGGGTTTCCAACTGAGATTAGATGAAATAGAATGGCCAAGTTGAGTGATAGAAGATGAAATCTCCAGTTTATGGCCGTTCATAAAAACAAGGGGGAAATCTTTGTGATATTTACGTGATATAACAACCTGTTTTGTCTTTTCTTCATTGAACTTAACAAGGTTGTTACTACCCCACTTCTCTACATTCTTCAAGTCATTGGTGAGAAGTGAGGCCGAAGTGTTACGATATGGTGAAATATTAGAATAGGCAAAATGTTGTGGATTGGATGAAAAAGATGAACTTAAATAAGTATCATCAGCTAAGGAGAAAATGCTGGAAGATATAGAGGAAAGCAGGTAATTTTGGCCGAGGATGAACAGAACAGGAGAGATAACAGAGCCCTGAGGTACAACTAAGTTGATAGAATGAAGTTTGGAGACGCAGGAATCGACCCTAATTGCAAATGACCTATCAGATAGAAAGCTAGAAATCCATTTAATGAGGGTGTGGTGAAGACCAAACACTGGCAGTTTAGCAAGAAGGCCTTTGTGCCAGACGCGATCAAAGGCCTTGGAAATATCAAGAGAGATCACTCCACTCTCACCGTAGGATTCTAGAGCAGAGCACCAAGCATGAACAGCAAAAGGTAGAAGGTCACACGTAGATCTGGCTTGTCAAAACCCATATTGATGGTCAGAAAGAAGGTTGTTTGTTTCAAGGAAGGCAAGCAGTTGTTTGGTGATAATGGTCTCCATAGTCTTAGAGATGAGAGAAGTGATTGCAATAGGGCGATAGTTTGAAGGGTCAGATTTATCACCATTTTTGGGAATAGGAAAAACGTGGGGGAGTTTCAAAGAGGAAGGGAGAATACCAAGATTGTAGGAAAGTTGGAAAAGCTTGTTGAGAACAGGGGCAACTTGCTAAAGATTGTTAAATTCATTCTTGACATTGTATTGTATCATTCATTCAATATGGCATGCATGTGGCAGTGACTTGCTGTATAGCAGTGGTATGGTACACATGTCTACCTTGAGAAATTTTTCAAGCGCAACAAAGCGATATAACGATTTTTGACATACCACAACGCGATCTGAGTGGGTATATAGTGGGGTAATATCTTTCATACTCATATTTCTCGTCATCCTCTAGACGGTGATCTCCCAGTACACTGCTGGTTTCTAGTAGCATATGCTGTTTAGGAAACTGTTATCTTCACAATTTTCTAGTAATCTGCAACCGGCTTTTAAGTTCTCGTGCTTCTTCTACAAAGGGTTTTTCTCTTTTCAGTACGCAATTTTTTTCCACCTTGGGTGGTGTACTCCTTTAAGCAATTCGGTTTTTAAATCGCTTAAATATCTGTGGCTAAACTTCAACTATGTTGTTCATCATTAGCTTATGTTTACTTCATCTCTAAGCCAGTGGAGCCCGCTCTACTCATCATCTGGTGTTCATATTGAATGGAAAGGCATATATCGTGTTTGCCTTTACCTAGTTTATTCATCTTACAGACCGCTATATCCCAAATATTAGGTAATCCCATACAGAATTAAGTTGTAGCTTTGCAAACTTAATCTCTCAAATGACTTACTGAATGAAGCATGTAGATATACCGGCGTGGCCTAAGTTGTAAACTTTCTGAGACTATAGATATCATAATTAGCGACGTATTCATGAAAGAAAACAGCCATTTTGATACGAAATACAGCTAGCATGATCAGAGTGCAGTGAGGTCAAGTATGTAATGATTCAATGCCAAATAGCTTGGCCACAATGTACCACATACAGTCAATAGCCTAATACGAGCCTTACACAATTGTCAAAACAGGTGTTTCCAAAAGCTGTACAAGCACCTGCTACGTTGTATTCTGAGGTTGTTCAATATTCATGTCAACACAACGAAATTACGATTGAAGAGTACAAATGCTATTCTCTGTCCTTGAGATAAACGCTTTCCTTTTTCATTTCAATACTAAAATAAAGTATTGTTCTTCTGGCTCGATAAATCCTCAATCTTCAATAGAAGATTTGTCCATAGCTTGAAAAAAATAAAAATTTCGAGATCTTAAGCTTCAGGATACATTTAAGCTCTAGCTTCACCTTTCAAGTCTCCTTTCAAGCACACCTATTGTTTGTACAGATGAAACAAACAATTATCGCTGGAATCATGAGGTAAATATTGTTTGCACCTATCAAATGCATTCCATTGTGCATACCACATAACACGTGATTGCAAGCACACGAAATCATTTCTGCAGCAAATATCAACTGATTTGGTGTTTTGCAATGTTTTCCAACATGTTTTGCAATGCTTTGCTCTGTCGAGGAATTTATACTTGATGCAGACTTACGAGCATAGCTTAACGAATGAGTTACAATCTTCGTTTACCAAAGCTGACAAGGAAAACTAGATCAAAAGTCTTAACCCCTTTGAAGTTTTTGTAGATTTCTCTGCTTTCTAATTTGAAAAATCGCTTTAAATTAGATCTAATCTAGAAATTGAAAGATCGATCAAAAGAGTGGTGTAAGCCACTGGAAATTATTATCTTTCTACAACACACGTCAACAGTAAAAGCATAGGTGCTTTTTAGCTTTGATTGAGCTCTCTTTCAGTTTAAATTTAGACTAATGATGATGCTTTGATGAGCTCATAGTCAGAAACCAAGTGTAGCATGCAGCATGTATGTTCAAATACGTAATACACGTTTTTTTAATAAGAAACGTATCTTTAAGTAACATGAGGCTGTAAGTAGGCAAAAATTAAGAAACAATTAAGAAACGCAGACAGGCTGAGTTTCAAAAAATAACTTTAATGAACTGCTTTTGCAACTGAATTGTTGATCAAACTAGAATGAAAATAGAAACAACATCCATTACATGCCTCAAAAAAGCTGAAAATTCTATTTCTTGCATCACAATTGCCCAATCTGGGGTGTTATTGTCATTGGAGTCTTTAAATTCAAGAAAAATTTAAGGCTGGAGCTGACGAATTGCTAAGAAACATCCAGTTTGAAGCCATAGAGTTTGTTTCTTATTCAACAAAAAGCATGTAGGCATTAAGAACTACTGCTGCCTGAATTAATGGACGGCTTGCAGAGGTGAATCGGTTCATCTCCAGTCATGTATTGCGTTGCTGTAGTGTATGATCGCAGCATGGGAAGTTGGAAAACATCTTGCGATTGATAAGGATTCTCACTCCTAACTGAAAGAAGCTGGGAAAGCGTAGGAGAATTAGATTTCTACTGAGATATTCTTACCACCAAGTCGGACCGTATCAGATCTGCAGACGTCTTTGTTCTCAAATGGAACTCAATTCATTCATTATTTCACAGCAGTGAATGGACTGACAAGTCTGAACAATAGCCTCATCACAAATGTAATTAATTCACATAGATAAGTGTTGCAATCAAGATACAGGACAGAAACAGATCTGGCTGGTGAAAGTGTTATCAGATCAAGAACTTTCTTAATAATTTTTTATAGGATATTTCTCATTGGCAAGTTCCTGCAGAAATCACAAAGGGCTATCACGTTTCAATATACTTTGAAAACCACCTGTTCTTTGCCAATTGTTTAGAACTAATTGTTGTGTGAGAGAATTGGTGGCATATAACATCTAATGGTCTACTAGATACGGTTAGGAAAAGATATAGTGAAGAACTACATAGAGTAAAAGTTCATGATATCGGTGATGGAATATTTCCTGCTCGTACATGACACTACAAAAGGACACGGTTAACAAAAAATGATAGTTTACTTGCTGTTAAAATCGAGATAAGGTGGTAAACCACGGATAAAAGCGATAAATAAGCCACTAAAATCAATACAAGAAGGAATGATATTTGCCGACAGATTGAAATGCTCACTGTTGTGAGTAATTTTGCGCAACTTGGTGAAACACAAACCGACTTAACAAAATGGGGGACGAAGCGGATAGAATAATCATCAACGTTGGAGGAATAGCTTATGAAACGTATATAAGTACACTTCAGAATATTCCTGATACACGATTAGCATGGCTTGCAGAGAGTATTGATCCAGATCCAAGTAATCGAAAAGAGATTTTCTTCGATCGTCATTCTGGCGTATTTGTTCACATTTTAAACTATTATCGAACAGGCAAGCTGCATACTCCGATTGATATATGCGGGCCACTGTTTGAAGAGGAGCTTAATTTCTGGGGAATCGATGAAAAGCAAATGGAGCCGTGCTGTTGGGAAAGTTTCACTAAACATCGTGAAGCAGAAGTGAACCTGAAGAGCTTTGAAGGGCCTGGATTTGAAGACCTGAAGAGCGTAAAAAGTAGAAAATTCTCCTCCTTCGGTAGTCAAGATGGGATGTCGTGCAGAGAAAGAATGGATCAAATATGGAGCATCATGGATCGCCCTCACTCTAGCAACATTGCCAAGGTAAAACTTTGCTAAATAAGTGATGAGATCTCCTAGTATTAATGCAAAATCTGCTCAATGTCTTCGCTTATAGGAAGCTAAGCTATTAGTAGGGTGTCTTTCTATCGAAAGAACATCTATATTCCTCTTTGTGTAATCTTTGCTTGAAATCAGATGTAGGCTATCAACATCAAAATACTTCAGAATGTATCGTTTGGTAGCAACTCAGTTATTACGGAGTTATTGTTTTAAGGCAGGTACAATTACAGGTCTCCATAGAAGCGCTTCCATCTGCTAGAAGAATTAGCATTTATAAAGCCAGATAAGGAAAGTAGCCTTATCTGAAACTATATTTATGTAATCGTTGCGGATTTAAGCAAAACCTTCTTCCATATGTTACATTTTGCTGGGCCTTATATCCCTATAAGCTGCATCTTCTGCAATTACTAAGCCAGTTTATTCGCAAAATGCATAGCAATTAGCAAGTTACAGGGTTCAAAACCTTGTAGCAATAATTTAAATCAAAATAACTGGTATTTTCATCAGATCTGAGCAACTTACTTCGTAAATAAATTGAATGTAAGCCAAATACTTCATTATTCGGGCTCAACTTTGAGGTTTTCTTTAATATAGCTTAGTTATGCTTTAAATATAGGCACCAAACATCAAGAATTGTTAATTCGAAACAAACATTTTACTATAGATAAAAGTGACCTAAAGTTCATGGAGGAAATACTCTAAATCCATAGTTTTTCTTTAGAAAAGAAGTTTATTGAGCTTGTCTCTCACGAATTAAACTCCTTGCATAATTGCGGTGATGAACGGATGTAAAAAACAGTGTAGAGGACAACTACTTATTTTGAAACCAAAACTTTTTACTAATGTGTACAATAGCGAATAAATATAATTTTTTAGCCTCTTTTCTTATACTGTCAGAATACAGCGTTAGGAATATCAAATGCATGATGTTTTACGCGTTCTTTTTAATTATTTAACGAAGCGTATTATTTTGACAAGCATTATTGCCACCAAAGATATCTTCAAATTGAATGCTGGTGATAAATAAAGATATTTTTTAAACTCATGGCATTCAAATTCTTGTAATAATGAATAATAAAGATCTGTACAATAAAAGAATTCAAATTTGCTTTGATAGCTTACAATCATTTAAAGCTGCAATTACTTGAAGTAAATAGTCTGGATGAATTAGAACACATGAAATTAGTGTCAAGATTACTAAATATTTACAAAATAGATGAACATGAAGAGCGACTAAAAAATGAGTTGACATTGAACACATCTGATAAGAACCATAATGGTGATGAATGAGACATTTCTTTGTATTTTGTTGCTAAAATAAGGATTAATTAGAAGCGTGATGAGAGATTAAGAAGAAATTCATTGAATCTGTTATGCACCTTTGCATTGATCACAATGAGTGATAGAGCCTTTGAATAATAAAGCAAGTTTTTGATATTGCACTACAAAAAAACTTCAAAGCATGTGGAATTACACGTTGGTGCATAGTTTTCAAAATATGTGTCAAAGAGTAACGAGAGAATGCTTACCAAATGTGAATGATCAAGTTGTTTTCATTTGTACTTAAAACAGCTTGAGAAATCTTCCACAAGGTCGTTTTATTGGGGGGAGACTCTCCTTTAGAAAAGCCTGAAATTGTTTGTCTCTTCTGTTTATGAATGTGTAATAATCATCCAACCAGTTGACATTGTAACTAATAACATGAAATCGATTGAACATGAACAAACAAATACACACATATACACGAGCACACAAATAGCTCACTCACTCACTCACGCACTCACTCACTCACTCACTCACTCACTCACTCACTCACTCATGTAGTTTCTCACTCGTTCACGCGTAAACACAAACAAGCCAACAAGCACATTTTTCTTTGCTATCCATTCTCCATCAAGCCCAACGAAACACAGCCAGCTTTATTAGGATTTTCGCCAAGGATAAAGGCTTTTAATTATTTGACATAGGTCTAGACAATTCACAAAAGGGCCGTAATTGCTCAATGATTATAGTAATAAGGAAAATGCGAATACCCAAACAGATACTAATTGTTTTCTTATTTTCTAATCATACCTCACATCATTCTTTACAATGAATTTTGTATTTTGCTTTTATAAATCTACTACTAGCTCTTGTTAACGAAATATCAAATGCATTAGCGTAGCAAAGGATAGCAGATAGTCAAATCAGCCTAAACCTCTTTACAAAAGCAAGCATCTAGATTACTTCTCATTGTATTCCACATTTCATAAACCTCAAAAAAAACGATAACAAATGTAGGCGTAGAGAAAGTGACTTTCTTGTGTAACCCCAGGATCTATTCATTTCAAAAGGCCTGATGGTCATTTCTAGCAGAGCTTGCGTATTAACTGGTAAACATATGTAGTGCAACAAAGGACCTGCAACAGGTGGGAAGTTCATGATCGTCGCCAAATTAATATGACTTATCGAATTTACTTGTTTTGCCACATGCTGATTCTATCATGTAATTAGGCACCTTGAAAGTGGCATATGCGATCTGAATCCTTATGAAGAAAAAATATACTAGTTTAATTCTGTGTAATCACCTAACTAGTATTTGGTTGATTCACTCAGTTGGAGTTGTAACAAGCACTACCTTGCAATAAAAACTTGCTTCTTTTCCACTTTTTTCCATTGGACTACAAATTCAGTCTTCTGACCAAATGTTAGTATGTGTACGTGTGTGTCTATATAAACATATATATA
>WIPJ01000520.1:2397591-2407630 GCA_018155075.1 Cassiopea andromeda
GATTTATGTGTATGTAAATGCAAAAGCATGAAAAATCTTATCCAGTAGCACGGGTAGACTATGGAAGAAGAGCCAACATAACGTTTATGCCATTCTTTTGATAATCGTTATCCACATACCTACTTTGACTTTTAACTTCATGCAAACCTATCGAAATTCCTAGTTCTCATGAATCTTTGCAACCCCCCTGACATGACTGAAACTTATGCTCCTAGAGATATAGCATCCCATGGATCTTTCACGACCTGTTTTTGTCTTTTTTGTCACAGTTGGTCAAATGCTTGCAATGCGCCTCCCCCAGTGAATGCGGCTAGGCACATCTCTTTAAGCACTACTCGTACTTCAGTCTTAGTTCGTCTGAAAATTTTTTTATGGATTTTGACCTTAGGAGAAGTTCGGTTTAAGTTCATATTGTTAGTTTGAGAGAACTAACAGTAACATCGCATTCAGCGTTAACTTCATTTATAATGCGCATTGACATAGAGCTAAGATGAAAATCCATAGCAACAGTTAGATATGAAATATACCTGAAACAGGAATCTCTTTATAATAGAAGGTAGTGCCCAACTATGGGCGAGGTGGCATAGCGGTTAGAGTGCATGTTTCTTGTGTGGAAGATCAACGGTTCGAATCTGACTGGAGGCTTTCACTGAATGCTCGCTCACTGTTCACCCATCAGCAAAATGAGTACTTGGTGCAAAAACTGGGGAGATAAAGGCGACGATGAAAGGAACTGGCCACCCTACCCTATATGCCGATGGTCCAGGAAAAACATGCTCTCTAACAGGCACTCTCCTACGTACTGAAGTATACAGGATTATCTTAAGAGCCTAAATGCGCAAAAAGTTAGGAAGTTCAAAGTGGGAATTCAAATTCCAATTAACTGTGAAGAAAATAATATTTTAGCTATGTTGGCTCTTCTTTAGTAGTTGATCTTCTGTTAGTGACCAAGATTTGTCAACATGTTAGGTATACGTATACATGCAGCTTTTGCGCATTTCTTCAATATACATGGATGCCCAAAACAACGAAGCTTCAAAACTTTTGCTAAAAAGTCTTCAGAAAGTTTTTATACTGATATCATGAAACAGGTAAGAAAATCCCAACACTTGGCAATGAAAGGCACTTTTCTGAATTAACTTGTAGTTCAAGCGCGCAAGGCAATGTTGATAGTTAGTTTTGCTTTAAGACATGATACTGATCGTGGTAGAAAACCTGTGTAAATGCATATGTCTTGGTAATGTTTGCAGAATGAACTGGTCTTCGATTGCCAAACAAATATGAAAAACGGTACAATGCAGAACTTAGCAAATTTGATGATTCCACTTAGATTTGCTTGTACATAATGAATCTAACTGCCTGTAGTGAAAATAGAGCCTCGCTCTTCATTCGATCCAGCAATACTTATGGCTAAAATTTCCAATGGAGATTTTTTTGTCTTGGTCAAAAACAAGAATTTGTTGAAAAGAGAGTTATATCTACCAGAAAACATTTTGTTTAGCCCAATAATTAGTCCAAAGTGAATACATTTGATGCCGAAAATCTTAAACAATCATATCTTTTTTGGGATGCCATTATTGAGCAAACTTGGTCACATTGGAAGCAACATTTACGGTCAAAAAGCAATTAAGACCCAGTGCAAACTGTGCCCAGAATGCAAAAACTTGCGAAAAGCAATTGTACGACTAATCAGTGTCCTAGGATAACGAATGAGGGCTCATTTGAATTCATATTTTATAATTTGTCTATTGAACTTAAGCAAAATTGATTTTTCTTCGATTGTAAGCCCCTGTGAGTCACTTTAATGATGTATCAATTTTGGCCAGAAAACCTTTTGGTTAACATTCCTTTACTCAAAATGATCTTTAGAAAAGTATTTCAAAGCTTTCCTGATGTAAAGTTTCAATGCACTATTTTTGAAAATGGAAAAAATTTGATATGAAAATTTGGAGGGCTTGCAGCGGACAAATTACAATATATGGTAATTTAAGTCTAAGGGTGCATATACACGAGAGCTATAAAATTTCCTAAAACGGTGCCGTGCTGCACCCGAAGTTGTGAATACCTGACCGTCTATCCTTATTTTGCCCACCAAAATGAGCAACACATGTCCATGATTCTGATCAGAGATGCTAAATGACATAATGAGAAGAATGGACGAGCCGAGAAGCATTCTGATTTCGAGAGGATTTCTAATTCCAAAACCAAATAATATGCCTTAGTCAAACTGGCAAAGGTAGCATTTAACTTAGGCCTAATGGCGAATGTTGACTTCCATGTCGATGAAAATGATTTGCGGCTTTTATCACCTCTCCTGTTTCTTCAGGCTCCGCACTATGCAAGCTCTTTCGTTTATGTGAGAGATTAGGCCCATTTGCATCCAAAGGCACCTTTCCCAAAGCTTCCGGATACGATCTTTACAGCTTCTCCCTTTTTTCTTTTGAGATCTCTGCTGTTAAGGGGTCTGGTCATTGTTCAGAGGGTCAATTCTCACCCACAAGATGCAGTGAATAAGCAAATTGATGGCATGATAAAGATGGTATCGAGAGCTCATTTTTAGGCCGATGGTATGCTTGAATCCACTTCAAAGCTTTACTAGCTTGACGCTTATTTAGTGGAAAACACAAGAATCTGACCGCGTCTCCATATCTATTGATAATTAATGGATAATTCGGATACTTTGAATTATTCTTGTAATTCCCATAGGTACAGTGTTTCACAATTTTCAAGAAACAACTACTAACGGGGATCAATGATCTCCTAGTGTTTGTCCTAAAGTCTATATCGTCCAATGAACAAGCTTCATTTTGATGACGCATGTTTTGCTCGAAAAGTCGAATTGGCTGGCTTTTTTCATCCTTACGTGTGAAAGGAGTAAGGTAGACCTCGCAAAATGGACTATATACAAGGAAAACCAAAGTGCTAATTGTCCGAATCCTTAGGAGAATCTCCATGTTTTAATCCAGTATATGCACCCTGAAGGCCGATCTCCATTAAAGCGAATTACAATGAATTTCTCGAGCGATCGCTATCCATGCTTTCGCGAAAGTTTCGCACAATCGCCAATGAACAAGTAGATATTCTTATTTGGCGGAGAGGAGTAGAGCTCGCCTTGCATTTTGCTTGGATAGAACTTGAAATTAGTTCTAGAATTAACAAAAGAAAGCATAAAAGTTGGATTCGTCAGATATTTTGCGAACGTAAAGCTAACGGCAAGTTCATCAACTGGTTCTCAGCTCTATTTTTGAATGTTATTTTCTATATTTGTGGCCATTTTAAACCTAAGTTTCCCCTTTTTGTTGATCGGCCGAAGTGAGCTTTGAATTATCATCACAAAGCGAAATTGTTCCACATACATCGGGTTCAGTTTGATCCAACTGCTTTTCCCAGTCTGTTTGGAGCTAGGCCGTTACTTCCTAGCTGTTGGTGTATAAAGCGGATATAGCCTACCATTGTGTGATTTCATACCTACTGTGAGCGATCGATGAAAAGTTCAACCGAGTTTGACGTCAAGGCGTTCGCCAGTGATCACTCGTTATGCAGAGAAAATTGACTTGCGCATGCTCAATCTCAGTGCTCGTCAACGATCGCTTGTAATTCGCTTTAATGGAGATCGGCCTTGAAACACCTTAGTTGACCTTTCTTAGCAGAAAGCTAAATTTAGAAAGCAATTGATACCCTGTGTGACGTCATTAGATACCCAAGGTGCAATCGCTCCCTCGTCAGAGCATGCTAGCTTCCCCATTAGGAGATAATTGACACTTATATCTGAGTTGTAGTAGCAGCTCTTATACCCTGCTAGCTCAAAAACTTTGGCGGGCAGATACCTTCACATTTTTAGCGATGCTTGGCCCCATTAGCGAAAATTTCTGCATTGGAAAACTCCAATTCAAAATTTTCCCCCTCATGACACTTTCTGCCAGCCAGAGTTTCTGCCCTTAAAGTAAATGGCATGCTATATAGCATATTCCCCGTCGACTGATCAGCTTCCAGTCGGAATGTTCCTTGCCCTTTAAAAATACGATTCATTGTCAGCCAATCGAAATTCGTTACATTAACTGTAGGCCCAGCTTAACTTTGGGTAAGAAATTCTTTGTGATCCGATACGCTTGGGGCTTTCCTGTGATGCTGAATATTTTCAGTCATATTCTCAGTTGCGTCAGTCGATAACTGAATAGACTAAATTTACATAAACAAACAAAGCTATTTTCAAATTCTATCAGCCTCCCAACATAAAAAGAACTAAATTCAATATGCATAGTTTCATAAAAGTTTTTCAAGATAGTTAGATTTTCTGCCGATTTCATATCATTTGGCAGTCCATTCCACATTTTAGATCCCAGAGATCGGAGGCTGTTTAAGCCAAAGGTGACTTGATCTGGCCTATAGTGTTGTAAATTATTGATTTCTCTTAGTAACTAGGTAGGAGATTTTACTTTGACAATCTGTTGCATGAAGGAAGGGTTTATTGTGTTCAGAGTTTTGAAAAATTTCAATGTAGAGGAATCTTAGCCGGAAAACATGCATAGTACACCTTCCTCACTTCGAAATTAGCTCAACATATGAACTAAGATGATCATTATATAAAATCTAATGGCACATTCTTGGATTTTTTCTCTTTTTTTGCAAGGAGTTAGCTGATGCAAAATGCCACACTATAGGAAAAGTATCAGAGTAGACAAAGCTCTGGACAGGAATCTTCTTTTTATCAAAAGCAGCAAATCTTTTGAGTCTATTAAATAATTGAGCTTTGATGCAGCCTTTCTACAAGATTCAACGATGTGTTGTTTAAAATTTAGCTTGTAGTCTAGGTAGACTCTTAGTAACTTGACTGTTTCTTCCGACTTTAAGAGTTCATTTTTGATATTCAAGTTTTCTCCACTGTGTCCATTTTATCCTTTCTGTAAGGAATAGCTATAATTTCATTTTGTTTAAGCTAGTTCAAAACTACTCCAACTTCTCTCTACAGTACCCCAATCAAGGTTGAAAGAGTCTTGGAAAAAATTCAAGATGTTATGGTCAGCATGGTTATATAGAGTTGCTTGTTTGATGAATGGAGACAGATTATTAATGTAGAAATTGAGCAGAATGGGGCCCAAAACAGAACTCTGAGGCACACCTGATAAAATAGTTTGCAAGGAGGAGTACGTATTAATGATTCTGACAGACCGCTTTTGCCTTTTCAGGTAGGAGTACATAAGAACTAGAGCATTTTCATCCAAGCCATAAGAATGCAGTTTGGCTATGACAGTGCTTCTCAACTATTTTTTGCACAGTCCCCTTCAAGGGAAGAGAAAATAGTTCGCGCCCCCCACTCACTAGAAATAAGATCGCTATCCATAGAAATTACATATGTACACCTGTCCCTCAAGGGAGGCGTGCCCCTCCATTTGAGAAACGCTAGGCTATCAGTAGATCATGTGGAATACAATCAAAAGTTTTTGACTGATTCGTAAGGACAATCCCTACAACATAGTCGCTATCGAGTTTAATCCTCCATTCTTCGACCATTTTTATCCAAAAATGTTGCGTGCAATATGATTTTCTATAGGCAGTGATGAAAAGAGAAAAGGTTTATCTAAGTACGTAATGAGTTGGTTTTTCAAAATATCTTCATAGATTTTGGAAAAAACATTACGCATAGTAACGGGACGAAAATTTTGTTCAACTGTAAGATTTGTCTCTCCTTTATCTAAAGGACACAACGCAGCACGTTTTCCTTTCTCTGGAAAATTTTAGTTACGTATTCTGCTGTATATAGCGATTGTTCAAGGGAGTGCCGGTTTATCTGCAGCTAACAGCACCAGTTCAGACGGAATTTGATCCGTTGAATTTCTACCATCCATTGATTTAAACTGGTTTCTAACTTTACAAACCTCTACATCATGGAAGGAAAATGAATTAAAATTATTTGTAGGATTTTGATTAGTGGCTAAAATGCTCAGATGGATTTTGTATTTTTCAAGAATAAGACCAATTATTTGTCGGTCATCCAATATTAGCACACCATACAAAGTTTTACACCATTTGATTTTTCTAATATGTTAACGGAATAATCATTAAAGATCTCAACCAGCTCTTTATCTTCAGTTACAATTCTATTATTTTTAATAATGATCATTTTTCATTATGATCATCATTTAGTAATGATCATAAGGATAATCTTTCTAACAAAGGAGATTTAGCTGGTAAATTATTACCAGCTAAATCTCCTTTGTCAGAAAGGAGAGGTTTGACAAGATTTCAGAAAGCATTATAACCTAATATTTCTGTTCTTTTCTTTTTCAAGTATACATCAATTCTGTCATGCGTCATGATCGTTCTATCAGTCACTGTGTACTGCCTGGACACTCTGGGCCAACTCAAAGAGGATAAAACTTGGACTAACGCAAAGTATGCTATAAACATGCTCTGCATGTGCTGGTTTACGATTGAGTTTACAGTTAGAATTCTCGTCTGTCCCGATAGAAGAGAATTTGCCAAATCAATAGGCAACTGGGTAGACTTCATATCCGTCATTCCATCGTATCTGAATCTGTTCCCAGTCAGATATACTCTGTTGAAAAATCTTGTCATAATTCGTCTGCTCAGATTATTTCGATTCTTCAAGCTTTCATATGGGTTACAAGTTTTGCTTCACACGCTCAAAGCAAGCTCCTACGAGCTTACACTGCTACTCCTCATACTTCTTATTCCTATCGTCATTTTCTCAAGCTTGGTCTATGTCATTGAAACGGACAGCAAATCAAAGTTCACTTCGATACCAGCAACGTTCTGGTGGTGTTTGATAACGATGACATCCGTTGGCTATGGTGATATGGTACCCGAAACATGGGCTGGCAAAATGATTGGTTCAATGTGTGCAACGTGTGGAGTTCTCATAGTTGCGCTACCAATATCTGTCATCGGCAGCAACTTTTCTCTTTATTATGCCCATGTGAGAGCCAGGCTGAAGCTGCCATCAAAAGACCGAAAAATACTTGCTGGAAATATACGCGGTCTTTTGAAGCAGCCTCTTAGTCTTAGCTCACGGGAAAGAGATCGCAGAGTTGTGAAACGCAACAATTTGAAGCGAAAAGGCGCTGCAAGAAACCGTGCAATAGGCGATGAGTCAAGTCAACAGAGCTCGAGTACGACATCAGAAGAGGAATTCAATTCTGGCTCACCAGTTAAACAAATAGCATCTAGCGAAAATTGTCTTGACTGGGATTCCACCGCTGATTCAAACATCAAATTCGTTCAAAAAAGGCACAGGCGAAGAAGAAAATGCGTGTTTAAGCAAACTGTAAGCCACGAAGATGACAATTTAGTGTCTGGTGGTGATTCCTGCAAAGACATGGATGAAGAGCCTACATTGAGGAGAAGCAGAAGAGGCGCCCATGCTACTTTGTGTGATATGGATCAAGGCACGTTTAGCGCTAATAGCAGCTTACATAGTTTGAAAGATGCGAAAGATAGTGAACGAGACGAAAGAACTTCAATTGAATCAAAGAATGAACCACTGTGTAGCAAGTTACGATCACCTAGTGTAAACAGTGAATTTTCAGAGGCATTAACAGATAGAAATTTCAATACCACGAGTAACTTATTGCATGGACAGTCAGTAGCAGAGCCAAATCGGCGCACGTCGATGAAATTAATGGACCTAGAGACGCTTCCCAATTATGAGAACAAACTCGAAGGTCGTGAATTGAACCATGCTACAATGGGGGCTGCAAAAAATCCAAGTAGGAATGGTGAAGGAGTTAACGCTACTCAACAACTAGAGATGTCAGACACTGGATTGAGATTCAGTAAACAACCATCTACTAATGCACTCCAGCCTGAAGCAATGAACCATACAACTGACCATCTTCCAAAGAGTGATGGCCTATCTCTTGAAGTCTCTGATAAGGAAAGTAAAATCTTCGGTAGAAGATCGGGTCTTCACTGCTCTCCTACAAGAAATGGACCCAGTACTCTACAAATTCGGTGTGAACCAAATATTCGAACCAGTAAAAGCGAGTGCAATTTAATGCCTTATGGGAATTCAATGCCTCTACCTTTGGTCGCTAGTGAAATTGAATTGAAATTTCATGAAAACTTTGATAAAGCATTAGAATTCAAGACAAGTAATACTGATTACGGTGCAAGTGTACCGCAAGCACATAGAGGTGCAACATTAGCAGACAACCGAAAATCTCTAAAAACTTCTCATTGCGACAAAATGGAGAACAGAAAAAAACACATTGAAAGTAAATATTCAAAAAGTGAGCAAAATGTTAGAATCAATGGCGGTATGCGAGGGTTCTCGACTTTAGATCAGTGTCCAAGAAAAACTTCAAGTAATGCAGATTTAAGGCCTTTAGAGACAGGAATATGAGTTTTAACGCTAAATTTCGCTATGATGTATGAATTGAAAGTATTTTTAAAGTGATAACCTTACCCTTGCAATTGTAGCATGATTTCTGTATTAGTTTTTTAACTATAAAGATAGCCAACTTGAAATGAATTTATATTATATTATTATTAGTTTTTAGAAGGGTTACAGTACCCCCAACGGAGGGAGTGTAGCCCATTTCCATCTCTATTGATTTGATAGAAGGCAATGGTGGCGCGATGTGGAGACTAGGGGGGACTTATTCGTCCAAATTCGATGAGAAAATGTTAGGATGGTGATGAAACTCTAGCAAGACTTTGAAGTGGGTGTGGCAACAAAATTGCGTCATAATTTTAAGGCGTAGTACCAAAATTCCCACCTCCCAGTCTGCGATGGCTGGCTGCTCCTGATAGAAAGTGGTGCTATTAATGGAATAGGTAAATGACGTGATTAAATATGCATTTGCATTCAGGATGAACTCAAAAGAAACAGCACATGTTCCCAAAGTTCTCTGCTTATGAAAGTCTCAGAAGAAAGTACTAGCTAGCGTTAGCAAAGAATAAACCTGCATTTGTGATCCAAGAAAAGGTGATTTTAATAGTCTAATCATTAGTTATCAGTATAGGAGTAGGGGGGCTTGAAATTTAGGGGGACTGTAGCATTTCTGCCCGAATGAGTAAGGCAATCTGGAGAGCAGTCAGAAGAGTTGCCCGAATTTCGTATTGTCCTTTCAGGAAATTGCCTAAATGTGGCAGGTCTCTCCCTAATTAAGGGAGCTGTAGCCCCTGCCACCCTCCTCTCCTACATTTATGCTTATCAGCGCTTACCCCTTTAGCAGTGGTAGATACTTTCACATTTTTGGGGGGGGGCCAAAGCTTCTTTGAAAATCTAAGGCGCATTGCATGATTAGTACTTGGAAGGAGACAAAGTAGTTTGAAGATTATAGCCATGAAAATATGCAAAGGATGAGGAAGAAAACTAGGTCTGGAGGTTTGACCCAAGAACATTTTTGAGGTCCCACCCTCTAGAACGTCAAAAAATGCCCTTCTGCTAAACAGAGGAAAACTGATCCCCTAACTTGTGTTCATCGCAATTCAAATGCTTTTTAGTCGATTCCACTTGCTACCTGTAAAATATTTATTTCAAAGCTCAGAAAATACAGGGGATCCTTGCCGACAAAGTCAGATAAAATTTAGTAGCAATAACATGGCAGAAGGAGTTAGAGCAATGATTCATAAGTAAAGCTAAAAGGCAATGACGGGCATTCAGGGGGCGAGAGGGGGCGGCTACCCCCTAAATAATTTAAGGCCTTAAAAATATTCATTAGCAGCTTTTCATTTTTCGTTCCAAGTCGTCAAAAGGTGTCTTAGTAGATTCTTGGAAACGTGCCCCCACTTTTCAAAGACTCGGTTGGCTGCCGTACTTGAAAACTATGAAGAATGAATAGAGAAATCCATGTCTCCGGAGACGTCAGAAGATCTAAGATTCAAAATTTCCAGGGGACCATGCTCCCGGGCTCCCCTAGCTAATATAAATTTAAGGACTGGCGTAATATTAACCCTTTTTCATGTTGAAAAATGTTTTGTCCTTTCATTCAGTGCTTTACCCCCTAGAAAAAGTTCTCAATCTCATTTCCAGAAGCCCTGCCAAGGAGACCCTCAATCCATGTACCCCCCCCCC
>WIPJ01000520.1:2417699-2446618 GCA_018155075.1 Cassiopea andromeda
ATATATATATATATATATATATATATATATATATATCTTTGTATGTATCATTGTAAGTAGATTTCAACATGGCCCCCTGTAAAACAGACTTTAGATCTGAGGGGCCATCATGTATAAATATTTCAAAATGAAATGAAAAAATTGAAATGAAATGAAGTGCTCAAATTGACGCGATAAAACCATCGAAAGTCCGTTTTCAATGGACCCATGCTTTTTCCGCACCTGATGCACTGGGCACTGCATCGAAACATTCTGGATGTAGAATCCGTGTTGAATATTCAAGCTTTAGATTTGGAAGATTGACGTTTTAGAATGATATGTAACCTTGCAAGGCTCTTCCAAAGCTAACTTAAAATGTTTACTCAACCACTTAACTACAACTTAAATGGCGTGCACACGTGCTCATGCTTAGACGAAGGCAAGCTTCTAACATAATGCGTGCGTTCATAAATACGTCCATTGTTCAAAGATTCAATTAACTCAACAATATGGCACCAAGAATCATCTATTGCCATTTGTAAAAATGCAAAATAAGGCTTGCTGGCTGAGATGATGCAAAAGAGAAAGCAGCACTGAAATTTGAATTTGATGGAAGAAAGCAAGACACCAAAAAGAAGTATTAGGCTCTTCTCGTGGTTGGATTTCAATTTATTGGCTTTCTAAGGCATGCTAAAGCATTACTACCACAGGAAACTTTCAACACTTTATACAAAGGTATTGTGCAGCCACACTTTTGATATTTTTATTCTGTTTAAGGTTGCGCTAGCTCTACTGAGATTAATCAGATTCAAAAACTTCAGCATTCTTTAAGGACTAAATATATTTTATTGGTCCAACTGCCAATCCAAACCTCTTTTTCAACTACTTATTGACTTCTTTGGAGGATAAGCCGATTTGAAGATACATTTTTTTAATAATAAAGATACTGCCATATGATGGGTCTCCTCGAAATTATGATCGTCGTGATCAGAAATATTTCTGAAATTTTACGCAGGAAGTCTACCGCTTCAAGAAGTTTTCCTTTTCAATGGTGATTAACAGGACTTCATTGTAGCAAGAGGATTCTTAGAGTCTATATCAGTGGTCTTCAACCTGGGCGATACCGCCCACTAGTGGGCGATTTCAGATTTCGGGTGGGCGGTAGAATAATTTCATTTTATATCAAAAACGTCCAAAATATGTATCTTTAGCATAATGCACCGAATCCTTTACTGGAAACCGATGAAAATATCACTATCCGCAGTTTTCCTGTTCGTGCAGTTTAAAAAAAGGAATTTCAATCCATTACATTGTTTTACCTGTCTTATGTAATGCATTTACTTTCGGGATCAAGGTGTATCAACGATGGGGGGCTTTTTTGATCAAATGTTAGTGGGCAGTGAGAAATTAAGCTTTTCCAGAACTTACAAAAATGGGCGGTACGTGGGAAAGGGTTGAAAACCACTGGTCTATATGATTTCCTAGCTTCTTCCTTTTTGAATTTTGCTGGCGCAACATTAGCTAATTTTGCTGTACTCATGATCAACTTTTATCTAGGAAGGCAGCAATATTCTGGATACCTTTGTAGAAGATTTAGTCACTTCTTGTAGAGATAGTGAAACAGCTTATTTGTTGTATGAGAATGCAAAAGGTAGAATGAATAATAATGGCTTGCAAACATTTAAATAATTAAATTCTAGGCTTTTAATCCTTAGCAATTGTTCACCCGCCTAAAAGTGCATTTGATACTTCAAGAACAAGGACTGAGCAGTAGCTGACATTAGGAGCGCTAACAATTTCAGATTTGCAAAGTATGGCTAAGATTTATTAGTAGTGGGATACACCTTGGCATACGCCTTGGCTTTCATGAGGGATTTCGTCCCCCTCCCCCCCCAATGCGAAATTGTCCACCACTGGAGCTGAGCGATACAATACTTTTGACAGTGCACTAGTTTTGTGAACTGCATAAGCTGCAAAAATTTATTTTCCATAGCTTGCCCTCTACAACAGGTTTACTCGAGTTGCTATGCTCTTAACGGTCTTTTAAAGATCTATCTATATATCTATCTATCTATCTATCTATCTATCTATCTATCTATCTATCTATCTATCTATCTATCTATCTATCTATCTATCTATCTATCTATCTATCTATTCATTATTGTACATGACCAAATATTTGGTATTGCGTACACTGTTATTGTTCATATCAACAGATGGAATCAACATAATTCGTAGCTACTTATTCAAACTTACTAAGAAAGGATTTCTGTTAAAGTATCGGGTTTTTGTGTGAATGGAGCCAGGAATCACACTACTAAGGTGCTCGTGGAGGGGCCTTGGGGGCACACAATTATACTGAGCCCCCAGTCGGCACAGAAGTTTAAAAGAGTTATTTGCCTTTCAACTCTTTTATAGGCTGGATGTCCATATTTAAAACCACTCTGAAAGGCGTTGTGTGTGTCAACTTGTTTTGTATAAATTATCAGTAACATCTAGCGCACTATTTACATATATGTACTTGTAAACAAATCTAGGTCGATAATTAAGCTAACATAGATAACTATATTCTACGATGCTTTTAGCTATCACATATAGCATAAAACTAATTTCAACATACATGTTTACATACATTACACTTACAGCTAGGGCCCTCCCAATATTTTAGCATATTTCTAAGGATAAACTTCAGTAAGAGAGTCACGAATAATCGTGATTTCCTTTAATTTAATTGCGACACAACCAGGATTAATTTGATATAACTGTGCAAGACTAAACCATGATAATTACGGACATTGCGAGGCAACACGTCTCCTCATCAGCTAATAAATAAGAAGCAAAAGGGGTATTTAAAGATATTTAGATTTTTTGCCGATGTCTTATCATTTGATAGTCTACCCCATATCTGAAGTCCGCCCTATATTTGATAGTCCACATACACATGCATACATAAATAGATACATACAACATTCATATCTCAATAGTTTCAACTTACTGCAGATTGTAGCGTATTGCTCACTATGCAGATTTTTCGCTTCTCTCTTTCTGAACTCAATTACTTTTAACCAGACAAAAGCTTATTACAGCAGAACTGGACGTTGCTGTTTACAAATGTCTTCGTACAGTACAAGTACAGCTTAAACAAATAGGGCTACTTGCTTATGCTGTAGTCAGTGATTGCATTCAACTGATTATGATTTTTCACGTCTTCGCATAATTTGTTCCAAAAAAGGAAGGAGATAACTCAAGGAATCTTGCAACTCTTTCTTATTAAGAACTGCTAAAAGATGACGATGTTCAGCTACTGTCGATTTTCCAAGCTGCCATCCTATGTAGGTGTAAGATTTTTGTAACAAATTGGAGAAAAGAAAAATACAATGTGGAATTGAATCCTAAATTGTAGTTTTCTCTTTTTTGTTGCAGATATCTTCCAGTTTTGGTCTCACAACAATCGCTGAAACGCAAAAAAGGTAAGGTATTGCAGTCTCTCCAATGTTTGGAGGGTCGTCTAGAGGAGTATAGGCTCTCTTCTTCATTGATTAAATTTTTGCTTTTTCCAACAGGCCCGTCAATTTTGGAAGACTGATTTTCAGAGGGCCATGATAAAAGCTTGTACACGTTGCATTCATTCATTCATTCATTCATTCATTCATTTTATGTTCTTTACCTCAGGTAGAGTATACAGGTAATACTGCTTCATAAACTTCCCTGCAAAATATTAGCACACGAAAAGTCTATTTTCAGTCATAGTAAACTAATACTTAGAAAAAGAACTACATACAATAGTAAAAGTAAGAGAAGAAATTTGAAAAAATTTAAGGTAGCAAAAGATTGCAATCGCTAAAAGCACTAGGATAATAATTAGAAATAGCAAAAGATAAATAGAAAGTTAATATTAGCTAAAAGTAAGCATTTTTATAACGTTAAGACTTATTTAAAAGCGAGGATATCTTGTATTTGTGGATGCAGGCTTTGTCAAATCGTTCCACAGATGGGCACCACGGTAATAAAATGATAAAGACCTTTTTATTCATAAAGAGGATGTATAAATTAGTATCACAATTTCTCATATTAATAACTCCCTTATAAAGCTATCAATGCTCTACATAGCTAATTGTTTTTAAGTACCATTATGCAACAACTTGACCCAGTCCCTGTGAGTTTATTAATGAATTTGCAATGCAGAAAAGTATTTGAAAGACTGCATGCTCCTTACTTGAGGCATGTAATCGTTGGATTCTATCAGGTATAATACACGACACCAATGATATACATGGGGAGAACCATTTTATGAAAAAATAAAATGCTGTCATCAAAATGTTTCCAATGATTTTGATCACCTGTTTTGTTTCTCCACTTCTCTTATACTGGTTATGGCATAGAGGCTTTTTGCAGTTTCAACAAATTTTGCTAATAAATAACCTGTTTATGATAGTTAGAGCACCAATATTTTGGGACATTTTACGGTACGCCAGATTTCCCACAGTCAAGAGGAAGCACAGAGTGCAAGACCCTCCAGAGACCTCAACTGCTGCTATGTGCCTCCCCCTGAGAAAGATTTAGATTCGAGCAGTCATTGCATCTTATTGTCTTTTTCTGTATCTTTCCTTTTGAAGAGAATAACTAGCACATGTAGCAACTCTCCAATGGTTGATGAAAACGGGGCGGGATTATTTGTTCCTCTTCAGAAGAAGACTAATCATGAAATAATTTCCATCTTAATTGACGAATTGGCAGTTTCTAAAGTTCTAGGGAGTATTCACCTGAAACTTTCTGGTGGCAAGGTCCCTTTCCATTCATAATCAAAGCTTGTATTTCAATTCCTACAGGCTGCTGTACCTCATCTATTCATAAATCTTAGAACGACACCCATTTACTGCTATTCCCTCGAAATACTATTCCTTCAATTGATTATTTCTCATTTTCAAATACTTTCATCAATGTGATTATTGGGGGGTATGGGGGCTTTACAACCCCACCTCAACTTGTGCCAAATTGTGAAAAATTAAGTTTTATTGCTGGGGATTCTTGATGTGCGTTAGTTGTACGTTGCCTAGTTTTAGCGAGACGTAGAATTGTATTTTAGTCGATATGAGTATGATATTGAAGCTTAAAAATTTTTTTTAAAAACCTCATTGTATTGAATAACATATTAACTACTAGAAATGTAAAGCTCTCTCTAATAAGGTAGTCTACAAATGGCTAGTTTGGTATAAAATGTCATTAAATGTCATACTCATTGTGGACAGAGGAGTCAGATGAGGGGTTAGAAAGAGAGTAGGTCAGGTGAGGTCCATGACTTATCGCGGCGGCAGAAGATGTAGTAGGTTGTTCGGATGGTGATGCTTGTGATTTTAGAAATGATATATTTTTAGTGACTGCTATCAAGCTTCAATTCATTGCACATGTCTATGAACTTTGTACAAGATTGATCATATATGCCTAAGCAGCTTTAAGATAAGTTTATGAACCTAACGTCCTGGTAATATTTTCTGAGAATTTTCACAAGAGTGGAGTATTTTGCTTCTTTGTGCTCGGCGCTGCATTTAGCATTGGTTTCAAAAATATTATTATTAATGTTTGCTAAAATATACAAATATAGCTAACGAGCTAATTAACGCCAACAAAGTAGAAAAAGTAAAAATTATTATACAGATTCTTTAAGGGAAGAAAACTATAAAACCCTACTCTATTGATAAAACTTTTGCACAATCTGCAGATGCAAGTACTTCTTTTCCATGATTTTATTTTCTGTTTGAAATTAATTTGTGTGCTTGAGTCCTTAATCCCCTTCCGGTAATGAGATTCATAAATGGTGACTTATATACTGAGTATTTTCAACTCCATATTTTGCTGTCTTGACATTCCGTAATTGCAAATGATTTTTACTTCTCAAGTTATATTGTACTTCTCTCTTAGTAAATATTTCTTTCATAAATGTTGGATTTAGATTATTTTTGCCTTGAAAATTTTAACTATTACCGACTCCAGATTGTGCTGATGAATGGTCACATGTTTTCCTTTCAGTTTTTCCAGCTTTGATTCACTGCCTTCAGTTTTTCCAGCTTTTTCAACATTAAGATTTAGTTTTGCATTATTTGAGCTGTCGTTAAATGTCCATGCTAGTGAGCAATAGTTAAATTGTGCACTGATCAAAGAATTCATTAAAATTCCTGATTTAACGGGATCAATATAATTTGACAAGCCTGCAGATACATGAATCTTTTAATTCGCTTTTCTACATAAGTCTTCAAAATGCTCTTGAAACTAGTTTCTTGTCGAATGTTATTTCCAGCAACTGTTCATAGTCACTTTCCTTAATTTCTAAATTTCCAATTTTGATTGTTACTTCTATGTTATTATCCCCAAATGCCATAAAATGACATTTTTCATCATTGAGCTTCAAAGTTTATCAGAAAACCATTTTAAATTCAGACAGCAGTCATCTTCTAATTCCTGGATAACAATTCCGATGTCAATGGCATGCAAAAGCAGTAGTATCATCAGCATAGTTGCAAATTTTAAAGTGATTTGCAAACCAAAATATGTCGTTTATAAATATAGTATATAGCAAAGGCCCTAGAACCGATCCTTGTGGTACTCCTATCTTTCTTTGTTCTCATGTACTATATGAGCTCTTAATCTTTACTCTCTTTTTTCTATATGTGAGGTAGCTTCTTATGAGCCGAAGAGCATTTGAATTTAGTCCAAAGGCACTCAGTTCTGCTAAAAGAAGACCATGGCTTACACAGTCAAAAGCTTTTGAAAAAACCATGAAAACAGCCCCAGCAACTCTCTTATTAGTTATGCTGTTCTTGCAAGATTGTAGAAAGTTCAACAAGACATGCTGTGTGTCCTTGTCTAAGTCCCCCTGATAGTGGTGAAAAAAGTATGGAATGCTTGAGACAGTTGTCTATGAATTAAGCGCTAAAAATTTTGGTAATTTTGAGAACGAGACTTTTTCGTCTATCATTCACTTTGTTCATATTATCATCCTGCTTGAAGATTAGGGTTACGTAAGCATTTTTCATGCTATCTGCGAAGCTGCTGGCCTCAATAAAGCCATTAAAAAGCTCTATTGGATGAAAGAAAAATATATCTGCATTAGTTTTTGATAGAAGAAGAACAAGAAGATTTGGTTCTTTGGCTTTCTCAGGGGCTTACCCTCAATTCATTTATTATTGATGGTGTCATTGTACAACGAAATTACATAGCGGAGACTTCTCATGCTTATCGAAGTTTTCTAATCCTTTTCTGTCATTTGATGATTTGGCGTCCTTTCCTGAGTGGACCTCACAATTATTTTCGTCATAGTCATTAGCTATATTTTGCCATGTTCATGTCACATCTTGAAGTGACGCATCTACTACCTTTCTTCCTTTGTTGTATCTTGCTTTGTTGGCTAGTCTCATAATATGCATTTAGAGTTTCTCTTCGGATAACAATCAATGGTATTAAACTGCTTCTAGCTGCGTCTCAACTGAATAATGCTTTAAATCTTTGTTTTCAAATATTCAATGGGAATTAGAGGGCTGGGAGCGAGTTTTTTGCTATAGACAGCTGGGCTTGCGCATAATGTCCCTTCTGAGACAATTTCTTATGCTCACTAAATAGTCCTATGTGTGTAATTCTAGCTTCAAGCTAATTTTCGTTTCAAATCGGCATGTTTTTCTTGTATCTCTTAAATGCTCTCATTCTACTGTTATTGTGTCCCTTAATAGCCTTTTCGATTTTCGATGCCTCCATGTCCCTGGAATATGATGAGTCAAATATTTGTAATGATACTCATTAAACACGTTTAATCAGCTTGTCGACAGCAATTCTACGATCATTTATTCAGATGCTTACTTTACTTACACTATCATGTACTTCACTTGGTATATTTCACTTGCTACACATAACAACTTAGCACAATAAAATCTATACATTCATTCAAACTGCATTTTCAATTGCAGAGCACTTAGGATAAATCAGCAGCTTTTTATCCTTTCAAAACATTTACTTACTTCTACATAGTTGAATTTCATGGAATCACAAAGTCATTGTAAGAAAACTGGAAAAGTACTTATCCAGACTTCAAAGATTTCTCATTAGAGGTTAAATCTCGCGTTTGGGGGTCTTTTGTTAAGCCGTCTTACACTTCTTTTAGGAAAGAGTTCTTCTGTTTCGGTTTGACACACTTCCTTTGCCTAGTAACTTCTGATATGACTTTCCACATCTAGGAAAGTATCATAAAGTATGGATATGCCTGGGGCCAAAGGAACTTGAATAATAATAATTTAATACTTTTTTATTGTATTGAATAACATATTATATACTACAAATGTAAACCTCTCTCTAATGAGGTAGTCTACAAATGGCTAGTTTGGTACAAAATGTCATTAAATGTCATACTCATTGTGGACAGAGGAGTCAGATGAGGGGTTAGAAGGAGAGTAGGTCAGGTGAGGTCCATGGCTTATTGCGGCTGTAGATGTAGTAGGTTGTTCAGGTGGTGATGTTTGTGATTGTAGAAATGATGTATTTCTGGTGACGGCTATAAAGCTTCAATTCATTGCACATGTCTATGAACTTTGTACAAGATTGATAACATTTTATAAATTTCTCAAAAGAGTTTAGGAAGGATTGGCATTTAATGTCATTTGGAAAGTAATTCCATAAGATGCTCTCTTGAAAAAGTATACTATCACTACACCATTATGCAACTGACTGCATGAAGCTAAGAATGCTTGACAGACTGCATTCTATCTTGAAAGAGAATGCTCCAGTCCTTGCAATATGAAATGATTGTCATCACGACATTCTCCCTCTATAAGCTTTGTGGTCTGGTTGAATCACACCTTCCCCGACCTGTTTCTCTCAAATGGTGGATGAAGAAAAATTGCTGTCCTAAGCAAGAGTACACCCAAATGACTACGTCCGAAATTACGTTGAATAGGTCGTTGAGATAAGCTCATGCATGGCAAAAATTATACCAACTATTGTTATAAGGAATGCGTTAAAAGAGCTTCATTATACAAATGGATTTATGATAAGGCAATCCCTGAATAACATGGCTTTGACAACACAAAACTCTCTAATTAAACAGCCTGGATTCCCACATTAAGCGAGTACACGTTATCTTATATAAGAAAAGAGTTTAAAAGAAAATGAGGCTCAAATGGCCAAAATCTTAAGGATATCGAAAGGCTCAACTTTAAAAATTAAGTGATTTCGTAGGCCAATAATCAACATAACATCATTATTACATTCAAGATGCTAAAGATGGAATTCAAATTTGAGTATACAAGATTTACAAAGAAAAGGAACCCATTTTGGCTAGTTTATTTCTGCAAAATTTAAGAAAATTTTAAGAGAATCTCACTCTCAATTTCGGGGAAAGTTAAGAAAATTGAAGCTAAGGCAAAATGAGAGTTTTCTTATAAAAAATTGTGTACTTGCAACCAATTTTTCAAATTTCGATTCCTTAGATGGAAAACCCCAGTAAAGAACATATTTGGTGTCAAAATATGTCTACGATAAATGTGATTTTCGCTAAAATTAGCAAATGGATTTGAAGGTTCCAAGTTTCACACCCCATTAAATTCACTGTTCAAATTGCTTTTTGAAGGGAAACGCTCGGTTTCGCAATCGTTTTTGCATGGGGCAAAATACCCGGGAAACGTTCCGAAATTATTTTTAAATTTTTTATGAAAATTTTAGTGACAACCATGGGAAAATTAACTAAAATAGAAAAGGAATGAATGACAAACAGCTGGGTAGAAGCTTTATAGAAAGAAACTCTCGCTGTTCTGCTTCCAAAGCAATGCTTGCGAATGCATGTTCTCAAAACAGCACAACGAACCAAAAAATTTGACTTGCCTTCAATCAAAGCATTTCGATTGATATTTTTATTAGCATAATTAGCTGAGACTGAAAACAGACAGACATCTCCAAAGTAAACATCTCAAAACAAAGCCTACTTGCAATATAACAAGAAAATACAATAAAACTGTTATAAATGTGCTAAGGGAACAAAAGTGAAACGTTATACCATAGAAAATCAAGTAATTTGAAATCGAAAAATATACTCTTAGGAATATTTAAGATGTAGACGAGATTGTCTCAAAGGGGATATTAAATCTATGCTCAGCCAGATTCTTATACGATATTTAGCAACATGCAATTGCGGCAATGGACATCAGGGACACAGCAAAATTAATTTAACACCATCAAATGCCTTCTGAGATAGTTATTAAATGCTTATCATGAGTTAAGTAAAAAATAACAAACAACAAGGGTAGCGTAGTAATGCCTACGTCATCATAATACGGAACTTTCACTGGAGACGAAGTAACGGGACATTTAACCTACTACTTTAAACACAGCTTAGATGATTTCGATAAGCAGCTAAAATCTTTCATTAATGTCTCTCCTTGTAGCATGAAAAAGTCATCAATAAACAGTACTTAGCTCCGAAGCAAACCAGAAAGCTATAACTCTTTGTCCTGCACCAAGTCAAATTCAGCTATTCTTGGATGATGTCACAGCAATAAAAACCGTTGTTTTGCGGAGAATATGCCTTTGCATAGCAATGGAAAGTACACTGTGCCATCAGACTAATATCACTACGTCTTTGACATTACACAATCTTTTTTGCAAGAATAAAGTATGTAAGGATATAAAAGCTCAGAACAGCTGAAATTTATGAATAATTTGAGAATGATGCAAAGCTCAAACTTCATCAAGACCTTTTTTCAATTCGTGTTCGAGTATAGTTTGTAGATAAACTATTACACTAACGACAAATGTTTGTTATTTTTTCCACCTATACTTTGCTTCATGATGAATTGAGACGTCCACAAAGATTTTAATATATTCTTTTCATTATCGGACAAAGTTACACCTTTGATACAGAAGAATAATTTAAAAATAATCCCAGACTAAATACCAGAAAAATTTAAGAATAATAAGGCTGTGGAAAAAGTTAAGTAATATTACAAAAAAAGTGTGTCTAACTGGACTGGGTACGGGAGAAAAGTCAAAAATCCATCATTTCTGATTTGCCATGCTGCCATGAGGTGGTACTGGCGTAATAAGAACTTCGCTGCTTTTCTATCGAATGAAAGATTTCTTGGGAAGGTTGTCAATTTGTCGCAAAGCCTCATCCCTTGGCATTAAAAGATGTACTCCAAATATGCCAATTTATATCATTAGATTATATAGTTCTAAGTTATATACAACATTTATAAGATAGAATATGTCAAATTTTGATGATTGATGATTGATGATTGATGATGATGATGATGATGATGATGATGATGATGATGATGATGATGATGATGATGATGATGGTGGTGGTGGTGATGATGATAATGATAGTGGTAGTGGAATTGCATTTGACGTCATTTACACTTCAATTGTTCATTAAAACATTTAATGCTTCTTCCCGACCTTTATTGTTTCCTTTCTAATTTGGTACCTAGAGAATAAAGGTGATGCTCCTGCTCAAAGCGTGAAAAGGATGATACAACGGCAACGCATTGAACCTTTTCAATATAGATGCTTTCATCCACCACGCCCATACAAAGAAAACGAGCAAAATATTGGAACTGAGGCTGTCCATAGCAACCAGATAAAAACTGTAATTCGCATTGACATTGGCAGAAGACCAACCAAAAGAGAATGAACAACACCACTGTGGCTGCGGGCACACAGTGCCCATTAACTGCAACTGTAAATGGAAACCTGCAGGCGGCCCTGTATTCCTTTCTTATTGTTACGTCAATAGTAGGGAACAGCTTGATCATATTTGTCATTTTCAAGAACAAGAAGATGCATACTGTTGCAAACTATTTAATCTGCAATATGAGCATTGCTGATTTGCTGATAACTTTGCTGCCAATGACATGGGAAGTGATAAAGGTGAAGAACTATCCGCAAGGCGAATGGCCAATGGGACGTTTCATGTGCACATTTTTGTATATGACTATATACCTATCAGTCGCATGTTCAACCCTTAGTTTATTGGTAATTACATGGGATAGATTTTTTGCCATCATGCTCCCTTTCAAGCAAATATTCACCAAGAATACGTTGCCAGTTCTACTCATCGCAATCTGGGCTGCATCCATCGGCTTTGCATCGCCAACAATTTACGCTATGGATATTGTGAAGTATAACGGAAAAGATTACTGTTTAGAGATATGGAAGGCACCATTCGATGCAAACCAAAGTCCCATGCATTACACAGTCGTGTTATTTGTCGGTCTTTACGCTCTCCCTCTCCTCACAATGGCTGTCATGTACTCCATTATGGCACGAAGACTATGGAAGCGCAACATACCTGGAAATCGATCGTCTGAAATGGAGAAACAGAGAATAAAGCAAAAGAAAAAAGTCATTAGGATGCTAGTAATTGTTGTTTGCGCTTTTGCAATATGCTGGCTGCCTGTGTTCGTCATGCAGTTCCTATATTTTGTCCATCCCTACTACAAAGTGTGCACAATATCCATACCAAAATCATTTATCTTCTTCTCCTTTTTCATGCAGTACTTGGCAAGTGCTGTCAACCCTTATATTTACTTCACATGTAGCGATGCATACCGTAATGGGCTGCAAAATGCCTTGTGTCGAAATAGGATTGCTCCAGGCCAAACTACTTCTTTGCCAGGCATGACGCTGAACAAGAAATCAGCTACCATGGTACCATCAGCTACGATGCAAACACCACAAGTGAAAAGGATAGAGGAAGCAAAGGTCTTACCAAAAATAAATGAAACGAAAATGGATGAGAACCATAACTGATTGGTAATAAACCTCTTCAGCACACTTTCCAAAAAAGTCATTGTGTTTCGATTCGACAACTGCAACCAAATACACTGTTTGGACTTGGTATAATTGGGGAGTGACAATTATCTATTTCAGAGAACCATTAAAACGAAAAACAAGTATGCTCTATCATGTATCAAGTATGCTCTGCAAGTGTTCCTCATGGTAAAACTTAAACTCTTGTTGAGAACGTTCAATTAACGTATGTTTTTTCTGCTTTGTAAATGCTTATAAAATAGTAAAGTTCCTCTCTTTTTGATGTTTTGACGCTGATCTCAAGGTATGCGCTCCAGAGAAACAAAGGGATAAACTTCATTCACTCTGTTCATCTTTTTTACTAAAAGTCTATATACCTTGCCTACCAATTACCATCAGGATACTTCCACTCAACCATATCATTTGAACTGCCCGTATTACTCGAGTTATTGGTAGTAGAAAACAGACCAAGCTATTTATACGTTGCAAATTGAATCTCAGCTTATTTCTTCCTTCCTCAATGGGATGATATTGTCTCTGATTCCAGCAAAAATATTAGGCTTTAAATTTAGTTCATGACACACTAATTATTTGCTCACAAACAATTTATGATGTAAATTATGTAGATTTTGTTTAGTAACGTGATAAAGGCGTTATCCAAGGAGAAACATTTATTCAGGTCTGAGGGGAAATTTTTGCCTAATTAGATTTCCAAATAGCTGTAGCTTCATTTTTATATTCACTGCCAAAAATTTCTCAGCTCTCATATGTCGCCTTTTTATGAAAAGGTTTACAACAAAGCACTGGCAGATCAAAGGGGGACCAGGGGTCCATGGTTCCTCCCAAACGGTGATATCCCTATACCAAACAATAGTACTAAGAAATTTCCTTTATTAAGAAGACAATAGCATGAATCAGATGCCCCCAATATCTAGCTCTGGGTCCCCCTTGTTAAAAAAGTACTTCGTTCTCAAGCTGAGTCCAAAATGAAGCAGTTTCTTCGTATTCTCTTTGTCTGGAGAACCTGGCTTCAAATGAAAGTCAAATTATGTGTAGCTTTGTAGCAACAGGGGCATGCCTCCCTTTATGTGCAATACTTTTCACTATAGCTAATGCAAAATGCGGAAAAATTTGGCCCTTTTTCTAGTCGCTTGTTTGTAGTATTATGTTGAAGACTTTTGATAATAATTTTATATTGAAAACAATTTTATCACATTGAAAACATAACTGAGCTCTAGGCTTTTTCAATGATTTATTTATTTTCTAAATCTTGATCGGTGCATCTTCGATATTTGCTTTTTGCCCAGTTATTCGACCTTTTATCCAGTTAAGGAATTGATAAAGCAGGGAAATTGGAATTGGACAAAGGGATCAAAGCATGGGGGAATGGAGTTAGGGGTCATTCACCCGTTATGCAACACTAAATATACCGTCTTTGAGACCCCCTTCCCCCTGCCGTAATGCTCCATACTATAGCTCTCCATATAGATTATGCAATAGCGTAACAAATCAAGGAACCATCCCTCCCCCTATAGGCGTTACGTAATGAGTGAATGATCCCTTATGAAGTTGGCTAGAGTGGTAGCTGAGCACAGAATTGAGCAACACACACAACCCGTAATTCAGCACGTCCTTGCCTGTACACTGAATTAACCAACAAGCTAATTTTCAGTTTCATAAGAGGATAATTCCCTTTTTTGAACATTACATTTCAAAGTTCTACAAACTAGATGATTCATATAATTACGTAGCAACGAAAAAACAATAATGTGATGATTAAAAATATTTTTAAGAACAAGAATTATCCTTAGCAACAAACTGTCTTGGGAGAAATCAAATAGTGTGCACTGTGGAACCATAACGCATCTTGTCTAAACGCACTTTGCATGCCGCTATTAGAAAGAAGCGCTCAAGTGTATAGCTTGAGTTCTTTTTGTCTTTCAATTAAAAACGCAGATTTTGTTCACAATCACGATCTCACCTGCCAGTTTCTATCTAGAGTGGAAGCTGCTCTACATTCAAAACTCGTGTTTCCTTGAGATCTATAGCGTAATATCTCAAAATTTCCTCAGGGGCTTCATTATTGTTCCCTTGTTCCCTCCCCTTGATTTAATTACGGCTGGTGTCACTGCTGGACGCTGCCATTGGAGTTGGGCACTCTTCTGAGGGCTTCCCACTCCACAATGCACTTGGGCGTCCCGGATTTTTGGATTTCACTCCCTTCTTCACTGATTATAGCTATTGAGGGTGAAGATAATTTGCAATCTGCAATTAGAGAGGACGGTGGTGATTACAATATTTTTCCTACCCATGATTCTACATTATTAAAAAATCCAATACCCAACTATTTATAAAGGGTTTAAATTTAGCATACCCAACCCTCTGAGAAAGGGCCAAGCGGCCCAGTCAGTTCCATTAGCTTAACTGAAGTTACATTAACTTAACACTCAGAAACTGGATGGGCAACTTTCCAGATGACCGACCAAGACAACTCACTCCACCGTCCTTCGGAAGGGACGTAAACTAGGGGTCCCATGCTTGAATGCAGCATGCATAGTAGGCCTAAATTAGCTGAAAAAGCTAGGTATAATAGCCTACTTAAATTCATTTTTTTTTAAACTTCTGATAATAATATGATATATAAGAATAGAACTATAAATCTCGCTATAATTAGGAAACTTGCATTTGACAGACTTGGTATGAAAAAAAATTTACACTATAGGAAAAAATACAGTATATGGAATGCAAATTTTAGTATAAAATTTTTCTTCAAGCAGTTAGTATATTAGAAGGTCAGGGTTATTCCAGGGCTTGTTACGCATACAGAATATATAACAGCTTGATCGGATAATGATTGTAGTAATAATACTAATAATAATTCAATTATTTACAGTAGGCGTAGATAAATAAATACGTAGCTAGTATGTCAGCTAATTAAAGCCTACTACTTACAACAACCCAAACATAATATAATACAAGAAAACAGTGATATATTTACATAGAAGAAGAGAAATAAAGGTAGTATACAAATGTAAAATGTAAAATGAATTGAGATCAGTAGAGTTAATTAAGAAAACTGACATAACTAATGGATTTTCTGCATAGCCTGCAGTTGCAGTTATCATTCCATCCTTTAATTTGCCTTTTAAATGATGCAAGAGTTTTAATGCTTTTAAATTCATCGGGTAGCTTATACCACATCTTACATCCTAAAAAGGCAAGCTTTCAATTCCGTAACTAGAAGTTCGTGTTTTTGGGATACGCATTGGCAAATTGTTCCTAAGATTGTGGGTTACGCCCTTTTGTACAAATATTTCCGTCATAAAACTCGGGTTGAAATTTTGTACAGTTTTGTAGACCTCAATCATTAGCAACTGTAGGTTTCTTTTGCGTATTGATACAGAGCTTGATTCAAGCAGAAGGCTGTTAAGGTCAGCTATTTTATTCGGGAAAGAGCATGGTGCTTTTGATTTGCCTTCTTACACAAAGATTCAACGTGTGTTTTAAATGTTAGTTTTTTATCAACCGTGATCCCTAGTAGTTTTTGCTTTCTACTTTCAACAACTGGGATAGTTTCAATTTGTAAGGTTCAATCGTTGCTTTGGTCACCAAAGACCATGAAATGCCATTCTTCTCTATTTAGCCTCATGCAGTTATCTGTAAACGAACTAGCAACAGTTGAGATAGAGCTCCCTAGTTTGTTCAGTATATGGTGTCAGTGTCACTTACATAGAGGGTAGTTTCATCTGCATAATTGTAAATGTCAATGTCTGGTATGAACATGAGCAGATCATTAATATATATATATATATTAATATATATATATATATATATATATATATATATATATATATATATATATATATATATATATATATTAAATAGGAGAGGCCCCAGTAATGATCCTTGAGGGACACCCTGATCGATATATTTTCATTCACTAAAAGACCCATTTACTTTTACTCTTTGCTTTCTTTTGTATAAGTAGCTACGAATGAACGTTAAGGCATTTCTGCTAAAGCCATATGCCTCTAACTTTGCCACCAAGAGTACATGATTTAGAAACATATAAGGTAAGCAATAAAAAGGTATGAATAATTGTCATGCCTTCAAGGAATAACAATCTGACAAACAAATTTTTTAATCATGATGATATAGTTTAAAGCAACATTTGACATTTTTACCCATCCTTTGCGTTGTCTAATTTATTGTTACCAACCCTTTGCCCACCCAAAACGTTTTTCTTGCCCAACCATTTTATCTTCGGTCCCAACCTCGGTCGTAAATAACGGCCGGCCCCTACAATAGCCTTTTAGACCAGAATAATAATTCTTCTATGCTCTTATTCCAAAAACTTTCAGATCTGGGAGGTGCGTCCCCACGCCCCCCTCTTCTAAATAGCTGGTTGATGATATTCATTTCACTGCTCGGCCATTTCTTCATAAATTCATGGTCCTATACATGTTACTCTGGGACACCCATAGCAAGGGGGTTATGACAATGAAAGGGGCTGACATATAAGCAGGCGTAATTCGAGCAGGTGTAACTATATGGAAATGGGCGTGGTTTTTCTGTAATCAGTGTAGTAAGGGAAGGTTGCTAATAGATGGTAGAGGGGCAAAACTCAATCCGTAGTATGGGAGCCTAAGTGAAATTAAAGTAATTGCTATTAGTTAGTGCCAAATGTGAAATATATTAACAGTTATCAATCTTTCTGCAATTACTAAGAGACAATTCGTTGTCAATTGCAGTTACTCTTGGTACGTTTCCGTAAGTGTTCACTTGTACTTGGTGCTATCTTCCATGGTTCTGTTTTAATTTCCATTCACTTTTGCATTGATTTGCGTTCATAAAAGTTCTGTATTTCATGCAGAAAAGGTGATCAGATTTACTACTTTCATATTTTTTCATTCACAATTCTGTACTCATTATAGAAATCGAGGAAAATTTTTCAAAATATTGATCCAATAAATTTCCGTATGCAATTTAATGGCATAGTGCATGAATGGACTGATTTTAGGCTTCAACGATGTCAAAAACTGACATTTCCCAAAAATACACCTCAGAGAACCACATTAAAACGGCTTTTTCACTTTAAAATGGTATCATTAAATGCCCAGCATGTTATGAGACTATGAAATTAGCCAGAAAGGACCATTTCTACTTAGAAAAGCTGAAAATGGGCCACATTTGGCCTCTAATCCAATATAGCCCAAAATTTTGCTATGATGGCCATATGTCTGATCTTATCACCCTTGAATGATTCCAGTAGTAAAGATGACGTAATATGCATCAAACATTTTTGGGCCATGGATGGTTCTTCGATTATCCAATTAATTTACAAAATGACGAAAAAGAAGGACATAGTTCGAAAACATAAAAAATAACCTAAAGTTTTGAAACAGACCAGTTCTACCGGACAGTCATCAAATTAGGTTACGTAAGTTTTTTATAACAAAAAGTTTATAAGAAAATGAGGCTCAAATGGTCAAAACTTTAAGAAAATCTTAAGAAAATCACCAGGCTCAATTTCCACATTTCAGTGTTTTTATTGGCCAAAAATCGATATTTCATCGTTGTTGCATTTCAAATGTTAAAGATGGAATTCAGATTCAAGTTCGCTGTCACTCAGTAAGATTATGATCTCTGTACCCCACATTTCTGTGAAATGATGCTCCTAGATTCTAAGCTGAGTAGAAGCAATTCTGAATTGGTTAAAAATTGTAGCTTATAGCACTCTATATACAACTTCGTTCAATTATAGGGGCAATGCCTTTTAACTCCAGTGTCCATGGGCCTGTAACGATTTCAGTTGAATTTGAAAATTAGGACAGCAATGACTACTCAAGTTTATAGTACAGCTGCAGTTTCCGAATCATGATTCAAGCGCATTTTGAGTCATAGCTTCAGTTTGCGAATATTTCCGATTGGCTCAATCAGAAAAATTGGATTCGTTCACAAAAACTGTAGTTATGGCGCAAATGAACTTGGAACATAAAGCCTGGTTTCCACATAACTTTCTAGTGCTGGCGACCCACCGGCGACAATGAATTCTTTAGTGGAAACACTTCATTTCAACTGCCGGTGACCCACCGGCGACCCACCGCAGACATCGAAAAAAAGTTGAAACTTGTTCAGCTTTTGTTCTATTGCGGTGCCAGCGACCTCGAGAAATTTACATGGAAAAATGATTGCGGTAGATCGCCGGTGGGTCGCCGGCAGTTTCAGAAGCTCGACTGACGTCAATACTACTAAAAATGACTTTCATTACAGTTTTATTTTGAAATTTTCTGCGGAGGAGAGCTCATCGCCGGTGGGTCGCCGGTGAGTGAAAAGTATACGAAAACATGCTTCACTTGCAATGTCACCGGCAGGTCGCTGGTGGGTCGCCGGAACTAGAAAGTTGCATGGAAACCAGGCATAAGCCGAAACAATAGAAACAAACGCAGCAGCCGGAAAATCTGAGGTCAAACGGAAAATTCAATGACAGACAGCAAAGACAGAAAGCTGTAACAGTCGGACAATAGCAGACAGCTATAATAGTCGGAAAATTCAATCTTTACAGAAAAACAGTGTCTGATAAAGCTTTTTCTAAACAGGCTTGAGCTTACATCTGCCTCAAGATTCTCAGACTTGACTAAGGAGTTGAGCTGTCACACCCCCAAGCATTTACGTGTCTGGATCTATCATCAATTTGGAAGACGTAAAACCCAATCCGCCAGTCACGCTCCTTATTTTCATTGTCCCATAAGACAAAAACTGGTTCATTTGTCTGGAAAACTTTCAAACCAAGAACAAAGATCACAAAGTACAACACAGCAGAAAATTCAGCTATATAAATAGAATGATTGAATGACAATATGCTATAAATGAGGAAGAACATAAAAATCATCATGCCCTACATCCTCAGTTAATATTTATCATTTCTTAATTAAAACAATTAAATCTAACAGTTCAGTGGCTTTTGCAGCAAGATTCCTGTCTTGGCTCCTACCTCTTTTCTTTTCTTCTCAACTTGTTCAAACCATTCATCTAACATTCCAAATTCTTTTTTCTCAGTTAAGGACTTTAAAGCAGCATCTACCTCCCCCTCAATATCTGCCAATTTCCATAAAGAAATCATGCTTCTCCATTCTTCTTTGAAGGGACCATCTTTGTTCAAATATACCTCCGGTACAAGTATTGTTTCCCATGGGGAAACGACTCTCGAGGCATTGATGAACCCTTTTTCTTCAGCAAACGACAACATTTCTCCTATTGGGATTAAAAGATCACATTTCTTTTCAACTGTCCTTGGTAAAAGGTTTGCATACCATGCTCCGTAACGTTGCTGTTCATGTGAACAGTGGTCTATCAGAAATACGCCACCGGGTTTCAATACACGGAATGCTTCAGTAATAACCTTCTTAGCGTTAGGGAAACCTTCATATGGCTTGTCTAAATGATGAAGAACTTGAATGAGGCAAACAACATCAAAACTTGAATCTGGAAACGGAATGTCTGGCAAACGGCAAATCTTCAGTTCTGTAACCTTCTTTTCCGTAATGTATGGCTTAAGTTTCTCTTCAGCTTTTGCTAACATGCCAGTGGAGCCATCAATTGCAGTGACTTTACCAATCCCAGCATCAAGGAAAGCTTTGGAATAGTTGCCCGTTCCGCAGCCAACATCAAGAAGGTGGACCTACAGACAATACAGCATAAAGAACAAACTCTTGCAGTTATTAACAAGCATATTCAGAAAAAAGTGCAGACTGTATAACCTACTCAGCATGTCAAAGATGGAAATCCAGCGGCCACGCCCTAAAATTACCACACCCTTTGACTGCCATGCCCATTTCATTATAAGGAAGTCACTATCTTAGAATTTCAGAGTAATAGCGAGCAGCAGGAGACTTGTGCTAGAGAGCAATGATATGAAGTAAAGAAGGACATTGCTAGAGATGCACCCCTAACGTTTTGTGCGAATGATTTAACTTTTCGTCTAACATTTCATCTGAATTTTGGTGTGATAAGTTTGTTGAGGTTGGCCAAGTGTGCAATCCAGTATTACAGATCACCTAACATTTAGCTTAACTTTGTGCTTCATAGCTAAGACAACGAATAATTGTGACAACCTTTTGTGTGTTGGAATTATTGGAACATGGTGATCATATAACTAAGGCTGGTTTCCATATAATCGTAAGCATGTTTCTATATAATCGGAAGGTGCCCGCGATGCATCGCCGAAGGTTTGCAGGCAGATATTTTGCAATGGAAACACTCCTGTTTCGGCGTCTGCGATGCATTGGCGACATCGTAACAGCATCTGCAAAGTAGAACCATGTTCTACTTTCCCGATCGTTACGATGCTTTCCCGGCATCGCTGATGGCATTCAATTATATGGAAACATTCATCTGCGATGCATCGGCGATGACCTATTGTTTTTGTATTCCACGTGACATGAATCATCCAATATCAGATAAGTTCAATAACAATACATTCTACGTAATGTTTACATACACACTTCTTAAAGTGCTTATGCATCGAAAACTTCGAATATACTTTTTTAGCTAAAATTGAAACTTCGGTCTTTCCTATGCATGAATATCATATTATTTTTGTTCTTACTGGCTAGAAAGGTGTAGAAAATAGCGCTTGTTTTGAGGCACTAGGTGGAATTTTGATAGCCATTGCGTGATGTCATAACGAGGATCAAACCGAGTGCATTCTTTAGGCCTATATCAGTTGATAAACAAAGCGCAAGAAAGCTTCTCGTCTTGGCGTGCTGCGGCTCATTAAAATGGCAAACAGGGACAGTGAATCGTCATTTTATGATGATGCTACTGATTATCAATTAGAAGATGATGGCAATGATGGCCGTGTGCTTGCACAGCAAGGCCTACTTCTACTTATTCAACGTGTAGGGTAATAGGTGCATGCCACGGAGAGCCACTAGCTGACGATTCGGATGCCCAAGATAAAGAAAATGTCGAGGCCAATGACCCTGATGGACTGCTACCACAAACTCTTTCGGCTTGATTTGAGAGGCAAATCCAAGTTCAGGAATGGTGAGTACCAGTATCTATTACGGACTGCAGCTCCTGGCTTGTCAAATTTTGTAAACAGTCACTTAGGACCTATAAGCAATGTATTAAAGCTGTACAACGTGTAGGGTAATGGCTTCTGCGTTAGATGAAGTAGAGCTTGCATTGATTAGAGTCTTCTAATTTACTCTTTGATCTTCTAAGCCAACTGATCTTTTTCTGATAGAATACAATTTTCTTTTCCAAAACTGGACATCCGGTACAAACACTATTAGAGCTTGCGAACATTCCTTCCTCCTCCATTGTGTCATCCATTTCTGAATACATATCACGGATAGTCCATGAAAGGAATTGAAATACATTGCTATGGCATTATAATTTTCCTTTACTAGTAGGCCATTTCCAATCTACCAACTGAACATACCTCCCTGCCCTGTTTTCCTCAACGTTGTTAATTGTTACTACTTGACCGGGGTCTAAAAACAAACACGTAGATAAGTCTCACCTCTCTTTTAGCTCTATCTGTCAGTGACTGATCAATAGTATCTGCTGTGTCTGCCAGCGATAAATCAATCAACAGCATCTGGCTTTAGCTTCCTTTTCATTCCAAGTATGGCAGCGATTTCCTGATTCTTCGTAAAGCAGCTCTCATCGAAATGGTCAGAGCAAAGAAAAGACGAGTTGGTGCTGCTTCACTTTGGCCTATGTCTTCGTACAAATCTGACCCAAGCTTGGTGTCTTTTCCTGTCTTTTTCCTTGAGTGGAAACGTATAAACGGATGTCCCCTCTGTATGCTGACCATTCGTGCAGCTTATTCCGTTCGGGAGGCCAGCCACACAGTACAGTCCTCCACGACGTTTGCAGGACTTGCTAGTGGAATCCATGCTGACAAGCGATCAAAATGTTTTGCGTACTCGTTATGACATCATGCACAGTAGCTAGAATTCGTACTTGAAATGCCAAAATAGCGAAGTTTGAGGGCTCATAACTTTTTTCCATACGAGTTATGATACTTTGGTTTGTAGCATAATGATCACAGCACAAAGTTGCATTAGAAAATGTAAAAAGTTAAATTCGTTATTTTGGATGCATGAGCACGTTAATAAGAGATGGGGCTATTCAACAAGAAGAGAGGGGTGACGGAAATCGAAATTCCAATTGCCTATTAAAAACAATAGACTTCGCAGGTGAGTGAAATGCTATACCTATTTGCCCAAGCACTTTTTTACATGAACCTCTTTGAGGGAACACTTTAGTATAGTGGCAAAAATTAGTAAGAAATATTATAATTGTAAAAACTCAAACCTCTGCTAGCGGTCTCTTCAAGTAGCCTTGAAAAAGAGAGCAATAAATATCAGAACCCGACGGAATTCTTCCCACATCATAAAATTGTGAGGTTGCGTTGTAGTTCTCGTAGTTGCTCATCTTTCTAAAGAAAAATCAAAGGCTAGAATCATTTGAAGAATAATAAAGTTTTCAATTTTAAAACTTTTTTATGACTGCAAATAATCAAGAATTAGGACAACCGGTTCCATTCTTTTACAGACAAAATTAGCATAGATATATTTATACACTTCTTTCTTTATTTGTGATTTTATTCTAAAGTTCTAGCCAAAATTAAAGGTAAATTTCAGAATTTTGATGTTTCCTTGTATCTGCACCACTATATGTGCAGTAAACATTACGAAACGATTAAGAAACTGTTAGTACTAGAATTTGATAAAAAGAGGCCCAACAATAAAGAACTACTAGAACTAGTCCTTGAACTGGGTTTCTTATAAAAATCGTGTGTTAGATAATCATGTATGTAAGTTTGTCTTAATTAGTGTCTAAACATACCAGTAGCAAGCCAACCTTAAATAATGAATACGAAACGACAGAGCTGGAAACTTGAAAACTTAAATTCAGCCTCTAAAGTTTGGCAAGCTCTTAAAATTTCTTTCTTTGTTTAAATGAATAAGTAACTAATCTCATACCATCTGTTTCCCTTTCTTATCCTGAATATATCTATATTACTAAATTGCAAGTTCATTTCTCCTTTACGTAACGCTAAATTTTGCCGTATTTGGGGTCCTCACTCTTCCTACGTATTGATGACAAATCGTTTATAATAGCACGGCCTTCCATGTGTTTTCCAAATTTTTATTTTATTAGATTTTGAGGTGCCCCCTGCCTTGGTGGAGGAGCTTGCATAACGGGTGAATGATCTACAATGTCTGCCAAAAGTTCTTGGAACGCCCATACAGTTTCAAGATTTTTCTACCCCCGTCCTGTTTCCGAGGCATTAACGAGAAGGTAAACCCCTTCCCACCTCATAAAATGTTGAATCAGTAGGCAAGGCCCTTAGTTATTTGAAAAGGTATCACTTCTCCCAATCGTGCTGGGTATATACAAGGGCGTCGACACGCCGTTCAAAGTGGAGGGGCCTGGTGACTAAAGTCGGGGACATGCTCAGAGAACTATAATGAAAAACACTATGTTACGAAAAAAGTGGGGGGGGGCCAGTGCCCCCCCGGTTTCGACGCCCCTGATATACCCTTCAAACTTTTTGTTTTGTGAGGTAGGGGATTTTGTAGTTGGTCTATAGCGCTAATCACAGGAAGTGTTCCAAGACTTTGGCAGACATTGTAGTTATTTGGAGTGATGGTCCAGTGGTAGAGCGTCTGCCTCACAAACGGTAGGTCGTGGTTCGAGCCCCGGTCGAGTCATACCAAAGACTTTAAAAATGGTGCTCACTGCCTTCTCGTCTGGCCTTCGACATATGAGAATGGAATGGGAAAGTTAAACTCGCGGAGCTACCAGTGGACCAGCCCCCCACTGTAGCTTTCACTGCATTCGCAGACGAGTGGCCTAGGGCTATAGAAACGGAGATAGGCGCCCCCCTATGCGCCATTGGGCGCGGGAAAGGACTTTGACTTTTGTGACATATGCATATGGTTGTATGCATGAAAACGTCCACAGATAGGCATTAATTTTTAATTGTAGTTGTAATTATTTATGCATATGTAGATCATATTGTTTTAGACACCATATTTTGTGACTAGGTGTTTCTTTCTCTTTTGCTTCACAGGGCAGGCTACTGAATTGTTACCCTGTATAAATATACTTTAAATGAAAATGAGATGAAATAAATGAACATAAATGTTTGTGTATGCTTTAATCGTCTATGGCAGCGGTTGGGAACCTATGGCTCGCGAGCCAGATGTGGCTTTTTTCAAGAATGCATTTGGCTCTCTGGCTCACACACTAATCGTAGTAGACATTTACATTACTAAACAGCGAATACATCCAGAACGACTTTCTAAAGTCACCGTTGGTGTCGTTTCCACGTGCCATGTAACTCGACAGAGCATTGGCCAAGTCAGTGCCAAATCAGACGATTATATGGCCCCAAGCTTCACCACTGTCCAACGGGTGGCTCGCATGGAAATGCATTTTTAAAGGCTTTCTCAGCCAAAAAGGTCCCCAACCCTTGGTCTATGTCATGGTCCCGGTTTAGTCAGAAATAATTCTCCCTGGGGTATCGTATCGTTTCTGTAATCACCTTTGCAATGTATGTATGTATGCCTGTAATTTTTAAGGAATATGCAAACAAAAAGGTCAGTGGGGACAACTCATTGTGGAAATTTTCAATGGGGAACTTTTCAATATAGAAATTTTCAATAGGGGCCTGTTTATTGCGAATAAACCCAACATATGGAATCATCGAGTGAAGTGGTACGTACCTCTAAAGGGGGCCCATATTAGATTTCTCGCCCAGCCACAAAGCCACTTTTCCTATTACTATTTGCAATTCTGTATTTTCATCTTTGGCAGCCATTTGTAAGTTCAACTTTCATTGATAAGGCCCACAGTCAATGTTTTTCAGATTCTTAGCGAAAGAAAATTTACAAACTCAGCACTCATTCAGCACTCATTAAACGTATAAAATCAGGGCCTCTTATTTTGGGGACAGGAAGGGGGTCTGTTTGTCCTGTCCTTTTTCAAAAAGAGTGTTGTCGATTTCTTATGGTGCATACTCTAAGATCGCGGCAACATGTGCCATACTCTGCGGTCCGGGAAGAGCCACACCCCCAGATAAAATTGTTGTTGGAGAGTAACAATATTTGCCACGTCTATAGGCATATATTGTCCATTTCTTTCTGCACTAGGGACCCACATTTTGATAAGAACCATGAGGCTGAAATCTCATTGTTTGAAGACACGAAAATAAGAACTCCAAAGAGGCTGAAACTGAGGATGGCTCTTATATAATAGGTTTCTTGTTATTCCATTTTAAAGCTGAAGAGTATAAACTTTCATGGTGTACCTTAGAAGAAGGGCCATGACAACAAAACACTGCACATATTTTCAGATCTTTAATTCGACATACCAGAAATTATAGCTCCATTTACGCTATACCGGCTTCTATCGTCGCGTTGCGTCATGGAAAGATTTCTGTCGGATAGGGCGACCATTTACACTATACCGGATAGCGTTACAACAATACAGCATGACTTCCATATCACCTACGGACCGAAGTGACCTTCCCTCTAACTTGCGGAGCGTCTCCTACCGGATAGCTTTGGCATGGTGTAGATGGTACCCCCTATCCGACAGAAAAATCGCGGCGCTATCCGGTATAGTGTGAACGGGGCCTAAGACATAGCCATACCATCATACCGTCTTAATTCGACATTTCCATTTTAGACGTAAACTTGAGCAGGATAAATGCAACCCTTAAGGCCACGAGAAAAGACCTTCTTTTCAATATCATTAAGCTCATAGGACGAAAAGATAAAAATGACCTTTCATCTTGTGTATTGCAGTCGCACAACAGATAAAATCTTTTTGTAAGAACCAGTAAATTTGAGGTCCAGGCTGGCTGTTCTTTCCCAAATTTGAGGCTGAATTGCTCTTAATTTGTTCCTAAATCGGCACAGGTTTAGGCGTTTCAGAAATACATAGAAAGACAATATAAAAGACAACGTTGGATGTTTTGATTGACTGCGAGCCCATAAGCAGAATGCTAAATCCCAGATGGTCTTGCACAACATTGTTTTTAATGAAAAATTGCATAAACGATTACAAATAGAAAATGTCAGCACAGTATCTAGTTTGGCTAGAGACAACCAATTCGCAAAAATCAATGGGGAGAAGTGACAAGGCTGTAAACTCTCCTCAGACTAGCACGGAAAGGCCATTTCATGTCCACATATTAGTGGAAAGCTCATGCTTCGTTGTCCAAAAATACACTTTGGGTAAGTGCTTCAGCCTCAGCTTTGTTCTTAACTTTTCACCAAATTTCAGGCTCGTCCTCTCATAAAATTATCCTTATAAACAAAACTGTACTAAGATTATTAAACAAGAATTCTCACTTTAAAGTGTTCTCGAGAATCATCATGAGTTCTTGTGCTGAAACCAGTATCAATATGTGCAAGGCATGTGGTGTACATAAGAACCTTGTTAAGAGCTTACAGACTGGAATTAAGAATACCAACCCAAACATAGGTTATTTTATGCGGGTTTCTATCAAGGGTCTCATGGATGGGACTATGGGGGCTAAGCCCTCTGCTTACAATTATGAGATATTTTGGGGGAGCTAAGCCTCCCTTTGCCAAACATATTTCAGGTTGGATAAGCTCTGACCCATACATACAACCAATCAGTGGCGACATCCTAAAACTGTTAGAAAGGGAGCTGTGCTGTAGGAAAGTATTGACCACGCCCATGACCACACCCATTAAAAAATTCTGAGCACATATTGAATTTGGAAACAGTATTCCTAAATATTTCACCAGCCTAGGGGTGTTCCTTTCTGTGAAGGAAATAGGCCCAAATCCACTGCACATGTCATTGTTCCATGTGAAGGTACAACTTTGAAACATGGCAGTTGTGTTCTAGAGAAGTATATTAATAAATTTTTACAGGGACTGGAGGCCAACTACTTCTTCAGTAAGTGCATTTCATAGCTCTCAATAAAAATTCTGTGAGCAGAGGTCTTTTGAAAAGCCTATCTTCCAACTTTCCTTGCATTTGATGCACAACCATGCTTCCAGATCTGAATACAAGAAAGATTAATAGTGGGTTTTTGAGACCTAACAAAGTTGATAGGCTTATATACATTTAGAATTACAATAATTGTGTATAGATGCCATATTTATAATGTTCACATTTCTTCAACAGTTCATCTTCTATGCTTGTGAAGATTATTCGTGCATGTACAGCTATTTAACTACCCTTAAATGTCAATTTTTAAAGCATCAGAAGTTAAAAAAGTGTTGATAAGCTAAGACAAAGCTTCAATACTGAGTGAAATTAGCTGTTCTTCTGAAGAAAATATGCAGTCTTTCAATTAGGGTACTACATGAAAATTGGTGTATTGATACTGTGGAGCACATGCTGTTCAAATGGATATCTCTTTAGCAATAGTATACTCTTGCCAAAATATTCAAAACTTTGATTGACTTGAGCCCTAGCATCTTCACCAAACCTGGCTACTATAGATTCCTCAAAATTACATCATTTTCATGCATGTCAGAAAAAACAACTTCCTACATGAAGCAAATGGAAGAAAACTTGGATTGTATCATTACACCTTAGCACAGGCAATATAACTAATTCTCAACTATGCCACTACAAAGGCTGCCACTAACATCACTGTAGACTTCAGTTTTGTGCATAAAAGGGGGTGGAGCATTTTTTAACTTTGAAGGATTGTTTGCAAATATCTTATTACAAGATACAGTTAGTCAGCAAAATTTTTATCTTATTACAAGCAAGCTACAGTTACTTCAAAAGGAAAGTATCTTACTACAAGATACTGTTACTTATTTCAGTATCAAAATAGAGTTGATAAGTGTGACATCACAAAAATTCTATTTTTATAATATTTTGATTTTGGCTTTAAATTCTGAAAAAGCACTGTCAAATGGCTCATTTACACAAATCTCAGCTCAACCTGCCAAATAGTGACTGAGATATAAGCAATTGAATGCTGACATAGTTCCTATCAAATTACTGAATTTTGAGCCAGGTTCTAAATGTTTAGAACCAGAAGAAAAATCCAATGGTTTGTATAGAAAGCCTTCAAAAGTCAAAGTCCTTCCCACGCCCAATGATGCATAGGGCGGTGCCTATCTCTGTTTCTA
>WIPJ01000520.1:2449286-2468318 GCA_018155075.1 Cassiopea andromeda
TTTATCAAGCGCAAGAAGAGAAGGCAGCGAGTACCATTGTAAAAGTCTTTGGTATGACTCGGCTGGGGCTTGAACCCAAGACCTTCTGATTGTGAGGCAGACGCTCTAACCACTGGGCCATCACACTGGTTAGAAAGCCTTCAAATTGTTATATTTAACAATCATTTTGACAATATTTGCCTAAAATTGTCAACACATACCTATTCTATGGTGCTCTTTCACTCCATTTGGTCAAAGAATAAAAATTCCAAAAATGTTTCTATGACATCATCATTAATGTACTTTATACTATCATTAAGATATTAAAACAAGATACTGTCCATCAATGAAAACAGAAACAACAGTTTCTTGAACCCACTTGTTGAAGTTCCTAGTGATACTAGCTAAAAGATGGGAGATTGAAGACATAAGGCTTTCTATACAAACCACTGCAGTTCTCTCCTCAATTAGTGAAACTATTGAGAAAACTTCTCCTTTAAGTAATTCCCTACATGCAACTTGTCTTTGTCTACATGTTTGGTATTCATATTGTAGTAAATTTATCAATAACATGGTTATTTTAGTTTAGTATAGCCAGGAAGTGTGGCTAATTGTCTGTATTAGTTTACTAATGATGAATTGTATGTAGAAAATGTAAAACATGATACTGAGAACTGAAAAGCTGAACACTGAAACTGATATTGTAGAAACATTTTTAAGCACAGTTACCAATTCCATAGAATTCTACACCACATTCAATACTACAAAGTTAAATAGGCCACATCCCCTTCTTGCTAAAACTAGCTGTAGGCATAAACCCACTTGGTGATGACTATTTGATAGGGCAAATAAAATTTCATATTCTGTATGGATAATGATGCCCAACAAAGATAAATTGACATTCAACAAAGATGCATTAGTATAGCACTCAATTATGACCAAGGTGCATTAAATCACACTACTTCATTTTTTCAGGCCATTAGTTGTTATATCTCCATCCTAGAGGGTTGTGTTGCTTATGACAACAAAGAAGATCATATTCTGGCTAGAAAATGGTGTATCCAAGGAAACATATCAACCTTATGCTTCATTAGAAGTCTTCACTTTCTGTTCGTTCCAAAAGATTCAGTTTAAGTTGTAACAGCCACCAGCCTCAAGCTGCATACAAATAAAATTTGCTCTCCAAATGAGCACCAACAATGGAGGTGTAAAATAGAACATGCCCCGCTAAGGAATTTTAACTTAATCGTTGCTTCCAGTACAGTAATGGACTAATGGAAAAAACAAGCACTGCTACCACTGCATAGCTATGTCGAAACAACGAACTTCCTTGCGGGGAGAAGACATTCGGGGATGTTAATGACTAACATATGCAAGATATGGATAGGAGCTGCTTTCTTTTCCTAGTCTGATATTAAAGTTGCATCAAAGTGCACGTCCCACCAGATAGTTTTTTTGCTGTACAAGAACTTAAAACACACCCAAACTTAGGCCCATATAGATCTTTCAAAGAAATCGAAGAATGGTGTGAATGAATTTAAAGTCTCTCACGAATTTGATGTATCAAGGTAGGCGACAAGACTTTGAAACTTCTCGTGGTCCTTGCGAACAATACGATAGTACACGATCTCATTCAACTCTACATCCTAAAAATGGAGGCATATACCGTAACCTATAAGCGCCGCATTATTTTGCTAGATTTTGCAATAAGCGCCGCCTTCGACTGGAAACTGCTATGCGCCCGCAATATCTTGCCCGCGCACTGGTTTCCGCGCTTTCTAATATTAGACGCGCACGGTCAGTCTATTTTTTAATATTTCATTTCATTTTACATTCTTTATACAGGGTAAAGTTACCGATGTCTGATTTACAAACTGCCCTGTTAATATATAAAACCTAACACGATATTCCTCTAAGTAAAATTAAGATATATGCAAAATGTAAAGAAAATATGTGAAGATAAGAAAATAAAAAAAGAAGATAAGAAAAAGAAGACAAAAGTTCTTACCTGTTTAGTCTAACGAATTGTGCAAATGACCTTTAATTGAATTTATTGTTTTATTCTTTTGCAAAGAATTCTTTTGGAAGCAAAAAACGTTCTGGCGTCTTTAGCCTCATCTACTATGTTGTTCCAAAAACGCACCTTTCTATAACAGAAGCTTTTTTGGCCCATAGAGGTCCTTAAACGAGGAATGTACAGGTCAGTAGAGGAATCACGTAGCGCCTTGCTCTGGGTGTCTGATAGCTTAAGAAACAGTTCTTTTATATGGGGTGATGCCTCATTATGGAGAGCTTTGCGTATAACTTTTACTGTTTCTAATTCTACTAGCTGTTCAGTAGTAAGCCAACCGAGCTCTTGTACAAGTGGCTAAGAAGGAGCATCAAAACAGCTGTTTGTTGCTACTCTTGCTGGCTCTATTTTGTAGTTTTTGTAACTTCTGTAGGTTAGCAGTACTTACGCAACCCACGACTAGACACCAGTACCTGAAATAAGGCTAAATGGGACTTGCGTACATCTTCTGAATAATTTTCAAAGCGAAATATTGTTTAACGTATTGAAGCATGCCTATACCTTTGGGGACTTAGTTGGTTATGAGCAATAACTGCTGATCCCAGCTTAAATATTGATCAACTTGCAATCTCAGATATTTTGTATCTAATACTTATGAAATTAGTTCATCTCCAATAGATAGGGAAAGTCTAGAGCTATCAGATCTTTCAAGAGCTTTTATAACGGCTTCCTTTCAGTAAACTCTGCGTTCTGGTAACATTCAAAGAGAGCTTATTCTCATAAAGCCATGTCTTTAGCAACACCAGGTCCTCATTTACTATCTATCTATATATTGTTGTACATGACCAAATATGTGGTATTGCGTACACGGTGGTATGTTAGTAAAACGAAAATAGGGGACTCAACAGGTTAGTCCCGCCACGCTCTGATTTTAGGGGAGGTACAGATATGGCTTTATCCTAAAATGAAACAGTGTTTATAAACAGCATTGTTTATAGTGTAGATGGAGTTGGAAGAGAAAGAAATAATAGTATCATTGGAATACATATTTATAATTGAAGACTTGAGTGAGAGAGGTAGGTCATTTATGTATATCAGAAAAGCAACGGACCTAAGCATGATTCTTGTGGGATGCCATATTTGATTTCATCTAAGCTAGATACATGCCCATTGACCTTACAGTATTGCTTGCGTTCTTTGAGATATGATGGAAACAAAAAGGCATTTCCTACCTTATATGCCGTATGCATGTAATTTTTGCAGCAGCAATATTTGATGATCTACTGTATCGAAAGCTTTCTTAAGGTCTATGAATGTTACTGGCGTATGTGGTTCCTTGTGTAAGTTAAGGTGCCAATCATTCGCACAATGCAAGAGACTAGTTAAGATGTGACTGGCCTGAGAAGAGTAAATTGTTTTCATTAAGGTAAGAGTAAAGCTGTTCATAAATCAGCTTCTCAAAGAACCTCGCAACAACTGGCAGCACTGAAATAGGCCTATAATTAGATCTATCATCAGTCGGACCATCTTTATAAATATAGGGTCCACCCTAGCTACCTTCCAACTTTCAGGAAATTGTCCTCTATGGACATAGACAAATTTAATAATTGACTCAGACTGCTAGCTAGAATTGGCATGCCTTTCTTCAGAAAGAAGCAGATATATTATCCACTCCAAAGCCTTTAGAGGTCTTCAATTTAGACATGGTCTTGATGAGTTGCTCTGATGTCAGCGGCGAAAAACTAAATATAGACTAACATTTGGCAATCTCTCGTTAACAAATGTATGTGGCATATTTGGAATTTTGCTACTTAGCTGTTCTCCTATACTACAAATATGCTTGTTCATCGAGTTTGCTATGCCATCGGGCTTAGTGATAATTACATCATCTTCTACTACTGAAGTGATGCTAGTGGTCTTACAGTTTATTGATTAATTTAACTATTGTTGCCCAAGTATCCTCCACTTAAAGAATCTTCAGTTAGCAACAATGTGGACAAAAGTCGATAGGGGGAGGGAGGGTTTTAAGCTTTAATTAGGTATCCTTTTCAGCTCAGAGAAGAAGAGGGCATTTAAAGACCTATTTACCATCATCTGTCAATAAAGATTGAAAAGTAAACAGGTAAACAAGAAATAAGTACAGTATGCATGACTTTTTCAAATAAATATTCTGTTTTCAGATTTTTGCAGCTCTTTAATTGTCGTCCAACTCCGCGCGGACAGGGAGAGGTAGTTGCTAAGCAAAAAGTGCTTAGGCATGGACAAGGTAAAGGAGGGGGGTTAAAAACTGGCAAAAACGTGTGAAAATCCTTTATGGATGCTGATAATGGCCAAGAGAAGCGTGAAATGTTTTTATTGGCTGATAATCAATACCTACTTCACAGCATCACTTTATTGTCCTTGGATAATTCTCTAGAATGCACTATCTCTGAATGTGTAGAAATGTGACATCTGTAGGAGAGCAGACTCCACCTATTTGCTGTTGGTCCTTAAACTTGCGCTGATTTTGAATGTTTGCCCCCTGTTCTCTGTGTCACTGAGTTTGACACCCCTGGTCTAAGGAATGTGTGGTTTATCGAACTATAAATTGTCAAAGTTTGATGCATACTGACCAAAATTGCAAAAAATAGCATAAAGAAAATTTTGTGCAGTCTCATACAATGATGGAATTAGTAATTGTGCCTTGGCATTTAGATGTAAAAGACGCTTCCCACAACTGCCATTGAAAGTCTAACCATAAACAAAATCTGTGCCAAGTCATCCGAACAGTTTTTACAGTGCGCACCAAATATGAAAGGGAACTAAAAGTATAGCTACAACCATACAAAATCGTTACACAAGTTTCTCATTTAAATTTCTATTCAAAGGTGAACCTATAATCTTGCAAAATCGTTGACAACCTTCGCGTTAGATTTGCTATCCAAAAGAAAGGTCATAACGTTTCAAAATCGTCCAAAAGTTTTTCATTAGATTCTCTATCCAAAGGTAAACCTATAATCCTGCAAAAGCGTCCACACGTTTCTCATTAGATTTTCCATCCAAAAGTTAAGCCATAACTTTGCAAAACCGTCCACACGTTTCTCATTAGATTTTCTATCCAAAAGTGAGACTGTACCTTCGCAAAACCGTCTACACAAATGCCTCCATACTACCCCATTACATTATTCAAAAAAGGCATATCGCATGCAATATCGAAGAAAATGAATGACAAAATCTAGCCTGTATAGTAACCGAAATGAAGTTAGACCATTCTCAGGTGAACATAGCACCCATTTTCTAAATTTTCAAACCAAGAAAAGAAAAGTCAGAAAATACCAAAAATGCAGAAAATTCAGCCATACAAAAATAATCATTGAATAACAATATGCTATAAATGAGGAAGAATATAAAAATCATCATGCCCCACATCTTCATTTATCATATTTCATTTCTTAATTAAAAAAATTAAATCTAACAGTTCAGTGGCTTTTGCAGCAAGATTCCTGTCTTGGCTCCTACCTCTTTTCTCTTTTTCTCAACTTGCTCAAACCATTCATCTAACATTCCAAATTCTTTTTTCTCAGTTAAGGACTTTAAAGCAGCATCTACCTCCCCCTCAATATCTGCCAATTTCCACAAGGAATCCATGCTTCTCCATTCTTCTTTGAAGGGACCATCTTTGTTCAAATATACCTCCGGTACAAGTATTGTTTCCCATGGGGAAACGACTCTCGAGGCATTGAGAAACCCTTTTTCTTCGGCAAACGACAACATTTCTCCAATTGGCATCAAGAGATCACAATTCTTTTCAACTGCCCTTGGTAAAAGGTTTGCATACCATGCTCCGTAACGTAGTTGTTCATGTGAACAGTGGTCTATCAGAAATACGCCACCGGGTTTCAATACACGGAAAACTTCTGTAATAACCTTCTTAGCATTAGGGAATCCATCATATGGCTTGTCTAAATGATGAAGAACTTGAATGATGCTTACAACATCAAAGCTTGAATCCGGAAACGGAATGTCTGGCAAACGGCAAATCTTCAGTTCTGTAACCTTCTTTTCCATAATGTACGGCTTAAGTTTCTCTTCAGCTTTTGCTAACATGCCAGTAGAGCCATCAATTGCAGTGACTTTACCAATCCCAGCATCAAGGAAAGCTTTGGAATAGTTGCCTGTTCCACAGCCAACATCAAGAAGGTGGACCTACAGACAATACAGTATAAAGAACAAACTCTTGCAGTATTTAAGAAGGATATTCAGGAAAAGATACCATTAATATGCGAAAGTTTAACTACCTCTAACTATCCTCCAAAAAGTAGAAGAATCTCGAAAAGAATTGCAAGTGTACAAGAAACATTCTTGCACTAGAGAACTCCTGGGAGGGCTGTAGAAGATTTCACTACAAAATTTATCTCCGCTTTGTCGCTTCTACAACAGTAATTCTAGTCTCCTATGAACGAGCGTTCATATATTTGCGATTGACATTAACGAAAGCAAGTAGGATATAGCTCTTTAATACGCAACAGCAGTGAGGAAGAAAACTGGGTACCCTACTTCATATGCCGATGGTCCAAGATAAACGGTATTCTTAACAGGCACTCTAAGTTAAGGGCAGAAACTTTCGTGATTTCCACAATTTTTGACATTTCCCGACACGTTTTCTGCCCTTGAACATTCCAAATTTATGCGATTTTACTCTACTTTCTTCCAAAATGTCATCCTATTCAATGCATGCTAATTGGTATATCATCAATCAAGCTGTCCCTAATCAAACTTTCCTTAGTAAATGGACTTGACGGGTAAGGCAGTTCCAAAAACCACAACACTAAGAAAACATATATCATACAATTATGACCTTGTTGTTTCTATTCTGCAACTATCTCGTCGAGGTGAAAGCATAGATAAGAAAAATCAATGCTCCAGAACGGTTTCTAACATTAAAGCCAGTTTTGAGGCAAGCCCCAGCAATTTTATAAAAGATCTAGCTTGAAGAAAACTCTGATGAAATGCAAATGAGGTGATTTGGCATGAGGAAAATAGAGGGATAGCATGGGAAACTTCACATCGAGGCTGTACATAGGAAGGCTATACGTAAAGAAGTAACTACGGGAGGAAGGTTTGACTTTTTCTTGATTCTGGTTTTTCTGATCCAAAACTTTACGAAATTTTACTTGTATTGATACTCAATCATTAACTTATATGCCAAAGTAACAAATTTGCGTTAAACCTAGAATCATTTTCTTTTCTTTCCATTTTGTATCATATGGGAGGGTTGTTATGCATGAAGAATTTCTGTAAAAAGCGCTTTAGGATACTACTTCAGTATAACGTAAAAAGAAGAACGGAGTGCTATAAATGAAAAAATTCAAACCTCTGCTAACGGTCTCTTCAAGTAGCCTTGAAAAAGAGAGCAATAAATATCAGAACCCGACGGAATTCTTCCCACATCATAAAATTGTGAGGTTGCGTTGTAGTTCTCGTAGTTGCTCATCTTTCTAAAGAAAAATCAAAGGCTAAAATCATTTGAGGACTATAGTCCTACATTATTTCAATGCTTACATATCAACAATACATAAAATATTGCTTGTTCGTCTTGGTGATGTGTTCATGGGTGGAGAGAACCATTAACAAAAAGAAACCTTGAATCTTCAACATCTACCTCAAAACAAAACTATGTACGTAACCAAATGAGAATCATGATCGTCACTAACAGGATCAGGGAAGGGTGCTGAGCCTCTTCTGGATGGAGACTGCAATTGCTTTTTTATTATAAATTTAAAAAGAAAAAAATAATGAACATACAGATGCATTTAACTGTGCCTCTCACAGCAGGAAAAGACTCTGTTGTGAAGGGCTGCAGCGGAGGACTAAAAGGGATACTGGGCTCTTGTTTCGGGCACTTCCGTTGCGCCTTCTCAGCATGCTCTGCCTATGCTCCCGTTACCTACGCCTATTTAGTATGTATGCGTTGCATATGCTAGCAGAATTAGAATTGCATTGGAATTGAGAATTGAGTTGAGCAGAGTAGAACTTGATATAATCGATCTTAGAATAATGTAAATAGCTTCCATTTGATTGATTAATTAGAATAAAATTCACATCTAGTCCTTTTCTTATACCATGCTCGCCCAATTTACAACAGACTCGAAGTCATCTTGTCCTTGCCATGAGAGACACTATCAATAATATAGTACTTTCAATACTTTACATAAACATACGTTCAATACAGTCTTGGTCAAACCAACCAAGCACCCCACCCTTCATTAAGCAATTTCAAAATTTCACTAAAAGGGATAAAAAATTGTTCGTTCTAGAAAAAATGTCAATTGTCGAAAACACTTTTAAGATGACTCAAAACCAACTGAACTTTCGATGTCACAACAAAGATATCAAAACTTACTCTCGTTACAGGTATGTACTGATAAGCATGCGCAAAGCTTAAAAGCTGGACTTGTATATATTGATTTCTGCAATCTCTACCTACTCCATTCTTAGCACAGGGGCAGAGAAACCCCTGTGTACTGTACTTTATCATTACTAGTAAACAGTTTAGTTAGAGATCTGGTAAAGAGTGAAAAGAGAGAGAAGGCGCGGGAAAAAGGATCACGTGAGTGTGTGTGTGTGAGTTGGCGAGGCCGAGTACGACGAAACATTAGTAGTCTTGTTAAGTTATTTCATATAAAATATATATATTCGGAAAGATTGGTTTACTTTGAGACATTGTTTTCCCTATAAGCACAGGGGCAGAGAAAGACATGCCTAGAACACAACAACAGTTCTGTGCAGAACTAGCAGCTCAAAATTTACAATTTTGTGCTTCTACAACTTCATATTTCAGATTTCCTACCTATGGGTGTCTTCTAGAACTGTTTCGGGGAGCAGCTGCCCACTATAATACTACAAAGCACTCTTATGCTTTGGGCGATCAAAAGTCAATAAAGTCAATTTTTTTACGGTCTTTGTGAGAGCTAAAAACCAAAAAACACCTTAATATGAATTACAAACCTATTTGGAAGAAATTAATAGGTCAAAATAGAGTCAATATAAAGTTTTTAGGTCCATAAAGTCAAACTTACAAATAAGAGCAGTCGTAGCCTAGCGGTAATGAACTCGACTCAGACCAACGTGGTCCTGGGTTCGAGGCCCACAACAGGTCATTGGTGACGTCAGGAAGGGCATCCGATCCTAAATGCTCGTGCCAGAACGATAGTCCTCTTAGAGGCACCCTCCAAGCCCCAAGGAATAGTGGAGAAAGGAGGTAAAATCGAGAAAAAAAGTAGGGTAAAATACATAATGGAGAAAAGATGGGATTTTCGGGAAAATGAACTAGTAATTAATGAAATTCTTCCCTACATCAATTTGGGCGACGATGATTTCACATTGCAGAGAAAAAACACTATCTGGTTCTCGGGGAAACGGAGGTAAAATCGAGAAAAATTCAAACTTACAAATAGTAAAAATACGGGTAAATTTCAACACTTTCTAAGTCAATAAAGTAAAAACTGTGAATGATAAATCAAATATGTTGAAATCTCCATTTATTTTGTGAACAGACCATCGGACCTTGCTTCCCTATATCTCTTGATTCTCCATCGTCATGAAATTGTTTCCTTTTATGTTTTGATTTCCATTTCTACAGCGTGAATTATCTTTTGATCCCTTGTGTTCTTCCAGTATTTAATCCTTTTATTTAAGTTATTTTTCTTTACTGCACTGATGATGACACTAGTATAGTGTCAAAACATATACTGATAAAATGGTCTAGTAAATTTTAATAATAAAATGGATTGTATCTACTGCAAACTAAGGCAAATTCTCTAAGTCAAAATAAGGTCAAAATCATTAAAAAATAAGGTCAATGTTCCACACCATAAACGTCAATTTCTGGTCGCCCTACTTATGATATACATGTACAAACACCACAATATCTATTTGAAAAAACCTTGTTTTTCTAACACATTTTCAAAAAATAGTACAACTTCGAGCTATCTTTGCACTTTCAGAAAATCATAGCAGTTTCCACATCCAACACTTAGAGTTTTACTTTCTTGGCCCATGAAGTTTGGTAGTTTTGGGGGTACCTAATGGCCAGAGAATCGACTTCACTGCCTTTCTAACGATGATTTTTTAATTACTAACCCAAAAATACCTGCTGGAGGTAGTTTTTGGAATCAGATTGTAAAAATTTCTCTCAAAAACTTAAGTCTTGTGACAGAGGGTACCTCTATCACAACATGCTGCGGAGGCCTTTCCTCCGTTCCAAGGTCCATTTTTAGGGGCCCGAAAATATGGGTTGCCATCAATTGCAAGTGCTCACATTTCGTGTTTAATCCTAACTTTGGTGTATCTAACTGGGGTGAAAAGGAGAACAAATTCTGACTGGGTGTTGAAATGGACTGGATGATTTGACATGGAATTACCCAGGTTCTTTTAGGCCCTGGCCAAACGACTCGATTTTTCACGTGAATTTTTACTCGATAAAAACTCGAGCCGTTTGGCCACCTTGTTGAGTGAGTCGAGTGGAGTCGAGTGATGTTGAGTGAAGTTTCATCTTTGTCAAAAAAATCGAACAAAAGAATTGTCGTTGAGTGAAAATCGACTCGTTTGGCCACCTTTTCGAGGAAGTCGAGTGAAAGCAAGCTCAGTAGCGTCTCGTTGGGCGGGCAAATATTTGTGATGGTAAATACTTTTAGCTGATATACGTTGCGGAAATATGAGTACTTGAAAAATCGAGAGAAAAGTCGAGTGAAAAATCGAGTTGTTTGGCCACACTTGCTCGACTTCGCTCAACTTTGAGATCAAATGTTGAGGAGAAAATTGAGTGAAAAATCGAGTCGTTTGGCCAGGGCATTATGCGAGTTTCTACCGCAAATTTCGTGGAGGGGGTTAAGGGAGTTACTCCCCCTTCTATAAATTATGAGAGATTTTGGGGGAGCTAAGAGTCCTCCTTTCGTCGAACATATTTCGGGCTGGATAAGTTCTTAGCTATGCATTTGTCAAAGGTGGAGACAGGAAAGGGTACGCTCCTATCAATAGAAGAAGAATGCTACATAATGCAAAAATGAGGGTAGTCACAGGCGTGGTTCATATGCCTTCCTACAAAAGAACCCCCTTCCTACAGTTTTCGTATGGCACAACTGGCTTCTATTGTATTCTAGAAACCCAAGAACAGCTACGAATCCAGAGGGAATGGGGGAGCAGTGCCCCCCTAGTTCAACAATTTTGTCCGCCCTCGCCCGCCCATAACTTTGAATCTTGATCATTTTTGTATCATTTTATTGTCTTTTCTTTGTTAAAGGTTACAGATTGAAGCTTTCTAATGATGTTTGCCAACAGACATTCTCCGGCATTGTAGAGAATGTAATTGTGAAACAATTCTTTGGGGGTAAGCCCCCAGCAGACCCCCTTGCTGCTTCTTTTGGCACTGATAGCACTGACAACATTACAGCGAACGTAGAAGGCATGGTGGCCAAAATATTTCTGATCAGAGCCCCCAAACTCCTTCCTTTCCCTGCGCATCCAATAAGCACCCTCATATATTTAGGAATGGCTGCCACGCCCACCAATCTTGGTTGTCTCTTGTCTTTTGAAAGCTGGCTTCGTGACTGCAAAGAATGAGACTTTTTCTGCTGGTGGATTAGGGAAAGCCGACACCACATCCAATCTATCGACAAAAGCTAGTGACGATAACCCTATGAGAAGGAAGGGACGCAATAATGGACTATGAAGAGCTCCGATGATGCTGAACTCTTGCACTTGACCGCAAGCTAATGCTGCCTGCTAGTCACGTGAATGTACGGGGCAGTTGTGAACAAAAGTTCCATAGACGTGTATTTTCCGGCAACGTGCAGTTGTTTACACAACCGTGAACCAATGACCTTTTCAGTCTTTGCATGTGTCACGAGAAATAAACAGACCTTTACTCCCAGGTCAGGTGTAGCTATTGTTCGCTGAAAGAAGACACCTTCAAAAAAGTTGGGGCTGTAGTCCTTAACTCCGGCTTGCCGCTCTTCGTTAGATGTTACAGAGCAGTACTCCCCAATTTCCGGCCGCACAACCAGGGCCACCAAGGAGGGGGCAGGGACAAGTTGCCCCAGGGCCTCAAGGTCCAAGGGGCCTGATAAAATCTCAATCCAGAATTTATGAAAGATTCTTGTCCAGAGCATTGTTCTTTTGGTATGGTATTTCTCGTCAGCTAATTCGTTGCAGAAAATTTACAAAATTCAATAGTGCTAACTACTCAACATCTATTTTAGCCCTGAGATAAATGTCCGGCGTAGGATAAACACGAAATTCACCCTGAAAAATCTTGCGACACCCCAACCCAGGCGTGACGGAAGCACACCAGGGTAATGGGCAGCTTTGTCTTGTGGGGCACTATGTCACGCCATTTTGGTGAACACACCCTTTATTGGCCGCAACCAATGACAATAGTTTTCTGGGCATGCTAGGTTTTTCTACAAAATTTTCTGAACTAATATTGTAAAAAAGGCGATCAAACTTAAAGCAAAGTATCTCAAGTCATGCAAATAGTGATCAGTTTCGAAGCACTTGAAGTCAAATCAACACTGTAAACTTACACTCGCCAAATTCGAACGTTTCGTGGTGCTTTGATGACAGGAATGTACTTGAAAATATTCCCTGATCTAACTTTTTCGAAAAAAGCATTTGGCAAAAAGGGTTGGCCCCCTTCAATTAGGGCAGGAGGGCGAATGCTCTCGCTGCCCTCCTGATCCGGTATCCCTGGCTCGACCCAACCCGATTCCAGAGTGGGGGCCTACCGGGAATTTCACCGGTTTCTCGCTTGGCCACGATGCCCCCTTCTAATTATCTCGAAGCAAAAACTCTGCATACTGCTTGGCCTAGTATAACCATGACCTCAACTCTGATTTCAGCTTTATGCCATGAGGACGAAGGGCAAATATCGCTAGATATCAGAATTTCTAAGCTGCGCCACGCTCTAGAGATTTGCCAGGGGGGCTTACTGGCAGAAGTGCAGTTGAGTGTAACTGCTAAATGAATAGAAATTTTATAGCTTGCCTTCTCACAATTTACGCATGGCCTAAGAGGGTGATGTAATCCAGTTCGAAGATACCTCAATGCACGTAAGCGGTAATGTCAAGCAAAATATGACAGATTACAAAAACGCATTGATGACGAAGTGGTAAGAAGGCTAGGCCTACCTCAAGTTCGAGTCTGCAACACTCGTCCCTGCCGTCGACGCTTACTGCCACCAAGGAACCAAATCTTGCATCAAAGATCTTAGCACTTTACCAACAGATTTCATGCAGAGATTCTTAAAGCGCATGCGTATGAATACCTACTTTCACGATCAACATACCTGGCCTGAGCTGATGTCTGGATTCAATCATAGTCACAAGCAGCACTTGTCTGGCAGCGAACAATAGCCTATTGTTTTAATTTTCTTCTTGGCCATGACCGATGACGATCGTTGGTTTCTCGTATCGACTTAATTTCTTCCAACATTTGATCTGACCAGCATCTTCCAGTATTTCCTGTTCTCTGCAAGCTTAATGTTTTCTTCCATTTTTCTTCTTTCCAGTAGCCGTGTCTCTTTTAGCCAATTTTACACAAGGGACCAAAGAGCCAGAATCCCCTGGCGCCGAGGGCCAGTCGGGTCGTATTGCAGCATTCAAATCTTTGTAGGACACTTGTTCCATATGAGTTACAATTGCTGCATTAGTCACCCGAAGTGCTTCCAGGGTCTGCCACGAAGAGGCTGCAGCTGGATTTTTAGACCCGTTTTAACTTTACAATGTTGATTAAGCAACAACAACACCCTGCGTGTGCATTTCATAGAATTTGGGTTGTACCTGAACATTTTAGAGCAGACATGGCCTAATGGTGAGGAACTCGACTTAGACCAACGTGGTGCGGGGCTCGAGGCCCACCGCAGGCCATAGGTGCAGGGGTGATTTCTAGGGGGGCTCAGGGGGGCGGAGCCACCCTTTTTAAAGTTTCTGCTCATGTTGGGGGGGCTCAGCCCCCCTAAAACTCTTGCATTGGCTTAGCTTTTCAGAGTTTATTGCCCATGCTTCCAAAGTGCTATGATCAACTGTGCACTGCTATATGGTTATTGAGGCATTTCTTATTGTTGACTATACTATATCAGTGTTAAACTAAATTATCATGTTTCCATCTTTGGAAATATGGGCGTGGTTGTAGCTGGGCCACACCCAAACTATGGGCGTGGTTGTGCGCAGAGCTCCCCTTGTTAAAATTTTTAGAAATCACCACTGCATAGGTGACGCCAGGAAGGGCATCCGGTCCTAAATGCTTGCGCTAGAACTAAAGTCCTCTCAGTGGCACCCCCAAGCCCCAAGGAACTGGGGGAAACTGAGGTAAAATCAAATAAAAAAAGAAAAATTGTAGTGGAAAATCGTCTAATGAGGGTATTTGATCAATGCAGGTCGTGAGAATCTTTGGGATTTTAGATGAAAATGGTTTCAAGAAAGAAACACGACTTATTTATCAAGCAAGAGACATCGAAGCTGAGGTAGCGTTATTTTGTAGCTGCGTGCTTTCAACCATTCAGTCAATGATGGCCTAATAAGCCTACTCAGTCACAGTCTTGCAATCATTCTTTTAGCAGTTTTATCAACAAAACTTTATGACAAAGCGCACTACTTTTGCCTTTTCAAGTAGTGAGTTGCAGATGAAGTGGAAGACTCTGACTGATTGCCTCTGCACATGAGCGCAAATCATCCTGTCTCTTGATATCAGAAGTCATTTCATGCGACATCTGACATTCATCCGCAGGAACTTTGTATTGCAATAAGGAACACTGCTCAAATACTTGAAATAAATGATGTTTATCAGATTATCTACAAAGTATGTACAATAGGTTTGATAGATTGGAAGAAGTATAGCTGATCTCTTTGGGAGAGTTCAACCATGCCTCTTGGCCAGTTTTTAGCAAAATTGATGCATTAAGTTAGCCAGAAAATTATATCTCACATTTCCACTTAATGGAACAAATTTGTTGCAGATAAAGTTAGTAAACATTTTCTCTAGCATATCTCAGTGGAATTTCAAAATTTGGTTAGTGTTATGCTGCAATACGTTGAAGGTATCACTTTACACATAAGCCCCAAGCATTGAATGGCATTGACTTAGGAGAACTTTGGAAATTCAGCACCATTGAAAGGAATATTATGTGCATTGGTGTTTGTGCTTCCTTAGAGATTAGTAGAAAGTTGCAATTTCTATTTGTCAGCTTCAATAACTTATTCATTAGTGGCAGGTAACATTATTTTGCAAACTATTTAAAGCGAACTACAAAAGAAAGCAATAATTGCCAAAGAAGCAGTCATTAAGAATAGGAGGAAAGCAAAAACATTCATTAGGAAGCTCAACAAACTACTGACCTATGTAGTAGTTACAAGATTAATTTTGTATTTAAAAATTTTTTTTGTATTGGTCTATATTCATTGTTTCATAACATACAGACTTGAATGAAATTATCATTGTTGCTTAAGAAATAATTTGGGGATTGACATAATGAAACCATATCCAAAATGAACTCTTCTAACTCTAGGTCTAGGCCCTCAGAGAAATAGTATGCAGTGAATTTGAAATGAAATGGACTGAAATGGTAAATATAAGGAACAGATTTATAAGATGATTATGGGAAGGCATTAGGATTATGGAGGTGTTAGTCCTACACCCTTCAGATGCTTCGATAATAGAGTCATGCTCATCTTTTTACTTTATGATTGACATAGGATGAAAGTAAAATGTTGCAAAAACCTCAAACTTTACTATGATATGATATATTTAGAAATGATGTACAGATATCAGCTGTAAAACCCAACTATCAATGTGTCTTTTAAAAAAGAAAAAATAAATAGATAGATAGTTATATCCTTACAGCTTATGAAAGCTTATAATGTTTACAATGGATTTAATAAAAGACCATACTTTGTTCTCATAATCAACAGTATATTTTCTGATATCTGAAAAAAAGCAAGTTATAGCATTTTGAACCCATAAAGAAAAAGTCATCTATGGGAATCTCTGATTTAACTTTAGGGAACTGAATGGAGATGTTTCTGTTCCTTGTATGCCAATTTTGTTCATTGACATGTAAATGGTAAATGTCCAGACATATATTTAGCACGTCAGGCAAAACAGATCATTGCAATATGCCTAATGCCCAATTCAAATGTTGCCATTTTTTCTTGCAATTTTTAATCTGGGAATCTAACCCTGACAATAGGCTCTTCCTTTAATATTTTCTTTATTTCATCATAAATAATAAATCATGACCATTAGCAACTACTACACCATCCTTACCCTAGGTTTAATGGTTCTAAAGGTGCAAATTTCCTCCCTTTGCTTTCAAAATTTAAAACACATGGGAAAACTTAAGAAATAAAGTTCAACATAGTCCGCATATGCATTTATTGCACTGCAAAAGCTATTACAGGGTATTTGCCAAATCTGGAAGATAGATTTCTCTGGCATTTCCCTGACAAATATCCCCTTTTCTTCTATATTTCATTGCAAGTATCATCCAATAGATGAAAAATTACAGGAGTGCCTCCCAAAAGACCCCCAACTCAAACTACCAAGTAAAGCAAAGAAGAAAAATTACATTAGCAAGTTTGAAGCATTTAAATTCTGGTATTCCTTTGACCGTTAAACCATATATATTTCACAGAATTGATTAAGGCAAAAGGATGAACAAGATACCTTAAGTGTTGTGCCATCTTGGATGTCAGTGCACAGGGTTAGTTTCATCCATTAATCAATAAACCTTAAATAAAATTTTTGCAAAGTCTGGTTTCCCTGACATTGCAAAAAGGACCAACTTTCCCTGACATGTTTGTGGGAATGGATTTCCCTGACATGACAAACACCCTGAATTAGTAGCTCCGTCTTTCTAGACCTTTCTCCTATAAGCCCCCTGAAATCAAATTTGTTACAGTAAGGCAACTTTTCTATTTAACCTCCCCTAAGTTATCAGGTTTCATTTCATAGTTTTAGTAACATGGTCGCCAATGTCAGACTGATATGGCACACAAAGAAGAAGTTATCAGGACGGAAAATGGACCTGAGGAATAAAATACCATGGCACAATGCGTAGTCTATATAAAAATGTAATTCAATGCTTCAGAGGGCAGAGGGAACCTCACAACTGGAACCAATTTCAGAGGGTGAGACGAGTCTTGAAGATGGACCCAGCGAGATAATATTGATTCTGATCCCCTCGTATACTTTCGGTTTACCAGAGCTTGTACGGTACTAAAAATAAAAAACTATCTTTGACTGTGATTATAACAAGTGCACACTTTTTCCTCTGTAATTTTCTTTCTCAAAGTTACACTAATGATCGATATTTCACGATGTTCTGTATTCCGATATGCTCCACAATTATAAACAACATGGTTTAATGCACTCGGATAGGTCTGGGTACGATCGAAAAAGTGGACAATAACATAGAACAATAAGCTATTGTTCGCTCCCAGACTAGTGCATTCTTGTGAGTATGCTTGTGACTGTCACTCAATGCCAACGCAACAAATATTGTGGACAGAAGTCTTTTGTGTCGACATGCGATACATCCCATCCCCCGTGTTGTTTGTTTGTGGAAGGTGGTGGCAGTTTTCAAGGAAAGTCCGGGGGGACACTTGTGGTGGATTTCCTAAGTATTCTTCTAGAGGTGCCCGAGACTTTACTCATTCAGTAGAACCTCGGGAGTACTTGCCCTTTCCTTACCCCACCCCCAAATCAGGCCCGTAGACAATGGGGGCAGGGGGCATTGCCCCCAATAAGTAATCGAGGTTGTATATAGAGTATTAGTTTCATCAACTACGAGTTTCTCCTCCTTAGCATGGAGATTGATGATGAAAAGAACTATATTTTACTTCGCAAAAAAGGGCGTTTTCCGATGTTCTAGAGGGCGCTGTCTCTAAAAATTTTTCCAGCAGCATGCCTATCAAACAGGACTATTTTGGCAAATACTTTTTTACCTATTGAAGCAGATATGTAACATGTAAACGCTCCCGGCTCTTAACTCGACTTCTACATATGTGCCCCTCTAATCCAGTTCAGCTGTCTTCGGACCTGTCCCAAATAGCTGCTACTGGTAGAATTAGATAAGAGATTTTATCCAAGCCCAGTTTCCAGGATCTTACGACACTCCTTTGGCATTTTGGAAAACATGCAGTTGATTTCTAATAAATCTTGTTTGCTATGGCTGAATATACTTTCTTGCTGTAGGAACCACCTTATAAGGAACCTAGATATAGAAGGATGAAATATTTGAAGAACTTTTATATCTACAGGAAAAACCGTTAAGGAACTTTTAAATGTGAAAAATCTTAGAACTACAAAATTGATACATTGGAAGGTAGCTTTGAAATGGCAAGTCCAACTTCTTATTTTTCTATCTTGAGATGGGTGTATCTTTATATCCAAAAAGGCGTGTCCCATATATTCTGAGGGTGTGGTCAAACAGTATTTTCAGGAGGTCCTGTTGTCCCCTTTCAATCTTTCCTTCTTCATACCAGAAGATACTTCAATACAGGCTAGGACAGGAGGCTATGTCCTCTCACCCCCTAGTTACTCCCCAGTTACCCCCTAGTGTCCACACACATACCTATAGGTCGAAACATTCACTGTTATCGTTGAGCAAAATTATAGAATGAGCTCAGTCGAGAAGCTAAACTAGCACCCTCCCTGGAGAACTTCAAAAAGTTCATCCAATAGTGCTATTTCGGTATGTTAATGCTTCTGTAATAATGCTGATTTTATGTTCAAAGTATCGGGAGGAATACGCGCAGCGCATTCCCTCGCGCATATAGTAATTCGCCGTGCGCCAAGCTATAAATTTTTATCTATGCTCTATTGTTCGTTTGGTTATCTCTATTTAAGAATATGGTTAGGCCAAGGAGCATCTGGCAACTTATTGCCATTTCGTATTTTAAATAAGCTCTAATAGGATACAAGGAACCCCGTAGTAATGACTGTGCATTACACTGCATTCCATTCTATCGTTTTAGGGATTAAGGATTATCTACCCTTGCGTCATACAC
>WIPJ01000520.1:2468603-2484282 GCA_018155075.1 Cassiopea andromeda
ATATATATATATGTATGTATTTTCATGACCTTAGTTAAGTTAATTTGTTAAGTCTAGAAGGTATTTTATTTGTGTTACATTACCAAATTGAGGTTCATACCGTAAATTCCAGCCATGTATCAAGTTTGATGCATATATCTTGACTCGTGCCTGCACGCCATTGCATGAAATGTTTCGGGCGTGGTCAATATTCAGCTAAATTTTTAATAACCAATCCCTTTTATTTTTTTGCAAATTTTTTGTGTTATTGACTGGTCTTCTATCTTAAGCTGTTTGAGGGCAGCCAGCATAACATATATCACTTTTTGTACGCAGAGAAATTGAATTTTAAACACATATACACCTATAGACAAACTGTCTTAGGTCTCAAAATTCCAGCACTGCACTTTCTTAACTCTTTGATCAGCTGAGTAATACTTCTTAGAAACCACTTTCTTATGAAATGTCTTTTCTACCAAGAGAAAGTTAAAGATCCCTCTACACAGGCATTGTTGGGTTCCACTTTCGGTACTGCTGCTCAGCATACCCTTTCGTTGGCTACCCTGAAAAGAAGAAGCTGCAAAAACTCTAAGGCTGTTGTCAAGTATTGAGGTCTGGGACCCACTCGTTTGTAGGGGATTGGACCCGAGTATCAATATATTGTTAGTGACTCATAGTTTTTGTTAGTAGTCTTTTTCGATACGATAAACAACACGTTTTCTACTTGCTACGATTTATTCTTCATTGATATGTATATAGTTGTTTGGAAATAATCAAGTTCTGTATATATTTACCAACTTGTCTACTCTCTGGACTACACATTTTGTACTGCGAGAATTGTTACAAATAAGGGTCATACATACATAACGTAGACAAAGAGGAGAGAGGGGGTTCACTGAATTTTAGAATTTTCTAGACGATACAGAGGGGAGAGGGGATACTTGACAATTTATGCGTCCCATTTCTAGCTTCTACTTTGTTTTTACATGCCAGTCGTTAAAATCTAAAGCAAATGGAAGCGTATCATTTCAGAGCCTCATCCATCTCGAGAGCGTATCATTTGATGATCATTTCTAACTTTTTCAAATGCTAGCAAATAACACATTTCAAGAGATTGAGGAGAAGATGCATTTAGACTGCATTTATTAAGACCATAGACAGATTTACAGGGGCGTTTGGGGCTGCGACACCTCCAAATAATGTCATACTATTCAGTAAATTCTGCAATATTTTCGCAGAATGTTTATTGTTTTTTGTAATAATAGGGTTGCTTCTATATTGGTCCATGTGAGAAAAGCTGTAGGTGGACATCCTTTACAGTGAAGTTTTTCTCAGGCAAGAGAGAGTATTTATAAGGTTTCTATAGCAAAAAGGAGATTTCTAAGATGAGACAATAACGAAAGTGAAAAAGGGTGTGACTTATCATCAAGGCTTCTGAAGGGTGTGGCCCCAAACAGCTTTCATAACCCTACGCCTTCTCCTAATAATCACTTCCTAAGTCAGTCTCTGAGGAAGACATAGCCTGCAATTGTTATGCTGTGCATCTACAGCATGCATTGATGTTTCTTTCGTTCTATTCTGTACAAGGAGAGTACTCATGTGATAACTTAAAAATACTCTCTCTTGCCTGAGAAAAACTTCACTGTAAAGGATGTCCACCTACAGCTTTTCTCACATGGACCAAATTGTGCTTTTTATCAGATGCCGCTTGCCATAAACAAAGATACGAAATAAAGTATTATGCGCATGTGCACGCGTTCTTGCGAGATATATGTAAAATTCATAAGGCTCTCAGAGGTGCTTTAGCCCAGTCCACAAGTTGGTCGGCAACTTTTCGTCAACTTTAGGCTTTTCCAGCAACTTTCAGCTTGTTGAGCAACTTTCAGTGCATCGGGCAACTTTTAAGTTTTTGTGTCTCGATAGTTACAGTCATGCTTCTGCTACGAGTGAAACAATAAAAAGGTGTAAAACATAGCTTGTTTGGAGAATATATTTGTCCAATCATTTAGTGTTACTGTTAGGTAGCATGTGTTTCTATGAAAAGGTATCTCTAAGAAACAAGAGGCTAGAATGAAGCAACAATTAAGAAACTTTTAAGAAACACAGGTAGGCTGAGCTTCAAATGTTAACTGGAAAAACTGTGATTTTAAGAAAGATTTTGAAAAAAACGTTCATTTTGGTTCTAAATTTTTCGAATATTTTATCATTCAGTGAATATAGACGTGGTTGAAATTTGCATTGACAACTCTCTTGAAAAAGAGCAACTTTTCAGAAAATTTCGAGCAACTTGTGGACAGGGCTATGGCGCGTAGTTTCCTTACATTGCAGGAATGGTGGCCTAGTATCCAACCAAAGTACGAGAGGCATTTTTCAAATATTTAATCACGATTTTGCTGGAGGTAGCTAATAACAATAAACCATATTGCAGGAAATAATCTTGCAAACCTTGATAAAACAAACTGTATAGTATTTTTAGGCCTGGAATATCCACTTATCACAAAAACCCAAATTTCAACCATCTTCAAAAAGTTTAGGATTCAAGCTCTTCACCGGCTATACGTTGCATATGCATGATAGATCAAATACCTCAGTTGGTTGTTTTGATCATATGTTGGGGGATAGAGAGGTAACACAATTTGGAAGTGGTAGGACAAGGGGGAGAGGGCCAAAAATTGCAATTATTTTTAGAAGTCATAAATGTATGACCCACAGCAGCTTTATCACATCTGTCTGGCCTTTTTTTGGCAGTTTTTGACTGGCAAACCATTGATGACCTAACTGCTTTTAATCTATATAGCTTCGTCAATATTTCATGGATGTGGCAAATGATGCTTCAATAATATAAAAATTCGGCAATTCTATCTGGTTTTTGGCCTTCTGGTGATGTTTTAAGCTATGAATAGTTTCAGTTCCATAAATATTTTAAAATCCCCTACATATACTTTATCAATTACAATACTACATTACTACATACGATATAATGACCACAAAATAAAGTTACGAGCTGATAACATATTTCTTTCTTTAAGAAAGAAATTTCCCTTCCTGCAATTCATTATATTGAGGAACTCTCTCGGTAGCTAAGCTAATTGAGGAGGGAGCACCCCCTCGGTCGAATAATCATACTTTCACCACAAAAAGTTTCTTCAATTAAAGTTTTTCGGATAAATTTTCAGAATTTCATCATGATAATAGTTTGTCGTGAATTTTAAACACAAATTATTTAAGGATACCACAAGCATCCTAAAAGACATAATATACTGTCCTCTAGGGCTGGGTTCACACTGCTCCGCTTACGAATTTATCCGTTTCTGTAGATTTCTGTCAACTGTTCACATTATTCCGTTTCTGTGCAAAAATCCAGATAAAAATATCGGTTTTTGTGGGTTAACACTGATCTACTGCGTTTTTTCATACCTCCGTTTATGTAAATATCCACTTTGAAGGGTTTATTTGCAAACCTCCATTTCTGTGCCTTTTTGTGCGGAGTAGTGTGAACGGTTTCACAAAAACGAAAGTTTAGACTTGCATTTTTGTACAAAAATGTAGCAGTGTGAACCGAGCATAGGCATCATTCCCATATGTGCAGACTTTAGGGGGAGGGGTGTTAACAATCAAGCCATCCGTTTCAGAGCTTCAAAATACAGAACAAAAGCAATACAAGTGTGATGGTGCTATACCGTCTCACTTTACTGGAAGACAGCAATGTGTTTGGGGTCGTAGGGGGGCATAGGGAGGCATCACGGCCCTTCCAATAGCTTTAAAACTGCAAGAAAGTTGGTGAAAATGTCAGCCATACGGCAAGAGAGTTGGTCACAGTTTCTCCGTGACCTTTCCTTTGGTAACAGTTGTTGGTTAAATGGTCAAAACGTCCCCCTCCCAATGGAAAGTATCTCGGCATATCTATGCTTGAAGGCAAATCAAGAGGTGCATCTAGCACTCAACTACCTCTACTCTCTATCAATATGATAGAAAATTTCATAACAGGCCTAATAACTTCCATACACTCAGCATTCTGGAAGGCAAAATATTTCAGCATGACAAATTTCAGTCCTTTTTGGAACTTAGTGGAAGAAAATTTTGTTAAAATAGCTTTATCAAGGAAGAATTTTTCTTATTTCCTTTTCCTCAAGTTTCTAACTAAGGCGAAATTCTCAAATTCTGTTTAATTAATTATATTTTTCACTTATGAGAAGGCTTTTGAAAACCAGCAGTTGTGTTGAAAAGGATGTACTCTTTTCTCCGATTATGAAGCTAAAAGCATTATTAAGGCTTTTAAGGTTTCCTGAAATCGTTGCTCTGAAGGCCAATGATTCATATTGTTGGTTCTTATCTCGGAAAAAGGGGATCGGGGATGAAGCCCCCAGTAAATGAGTTGGGACCACACTGTTTTCATGATAGGGAAACATCCTTTTCAAATAGAGAGGGCACTACAATGAGGGCACATTTGTGCTCTTGCTGAAAAGGTGAGGGATCTAGACACAGAGCCCCCTCCCCTAGTTTATCGCCTAAAACCCGCTTTAACTAGTTGCCTATCGTCAATGGGAATAGCTAAAGAAGAGTGGTAAGGGGCCATCCACATGGAAAGTACGCACAGGGGGAGGGGGGTTCAGCTAAAAACGAACATTTGAGTGCAAAGGGGGGAGGATCTTACCAATATGTACGTGTGCAATATGATTGCACCAGTGCACTTAACTATGCCAAAAATCCCATTGTTTTTCCACAGGCAGTCTTCAATGTTCAACATGCTGACATTGTGTGTCCATTTGAATTTGAAAATTTAGGTCAGATTTCTACTCCAATGCAGTCACGCAGATTGAACCATATGATGGAACGAATGTACCAATTTTATAATATTATCATGATTCTTCTTTTTTTTTTGCTAAAATTTTGTTAGAAAACATGCTGAATGTGGCTGAACACTGAAAGCTAATTGACGAGGTGGGAGTTGAAGTTGAAAGTACTTACGCAAACATGGGGTAAGGCCTGTAGGTAGCCCCTAACTTAGATGCTGAGATGGCGTAATTTATTACATTGAATACGATGTACACGCTGTTCTTTACAAGTAACATACCTCAATGCTCAGTTCTAAAAGTTCCTTATTTTAGACCTCTCTTTATCAAACTCTAGTACTGAAAGTTCCTTAATTGATAGATCCTTAACTTGCAATTTACAATTAGTGCCATAAAAGTGGTACAGACTCAAGAATACCTCAAAATTTGGAATTTCACCTTTGATTTTGGCTACAACAAAAGTACAAATAAGGAAAGAATTTATTAACTTGTCTATGAGAGTTTTGGCTGTAAAAGAATGGAACCGTTTTCCTAATTCCTGATTTTTGCAGTTATAAAAAGATTTTAAATTAAAAAGTTCCTTAGGTTTTTCCGTTAGATATAAGCTTCTTAAATATTTCGGCTGTCAACATGTAAGTTCCTTGTAAACTGGTTCCCCATAAAAAAAACATGATACGTTTTAGTAAGGGGTGGATTTCGTCCAAGTTCCAGGAACTGGCAAATCTGCGGAGGAGAGAATTGAAGCGCGTAGATATATGCCTCCATTTTTAGAATGTAGGGTGAGACCTTGAACATATGCAGCAAGTGCCACTGGAAGCTTCAAAATCTTGTCGTCTACCTTGATACATCAGATTCGTGAGAGACTTTAAATTTATTCACACCATTCTTCGATTTCTTTGAAAGATCTATATGGGCCTAAGTTTGGATGTGTTTTATGTTCTTATACAGTAAGGAAACTGTTTGGTGGGACGTGCACTGTGATGCAAATTATGATCTCAGGCTAGCACACGAAAGCAGTTCCTATCCGTATCTTGCATATTCTAGACATTGATATCCCCAGATATCTTCTTCCCACAATGAAGTTCATCGTTTCGACAAAGCTGCAAAGTGTTTCATTATCGACCTTAAATAGTCAATGGTAGCAGTCCTGTTGTTTTGATTGAGCCCATCGCTTTACTCGAAACAACCACTAAAATGAAGTAACATTTTGTTTCTTTTTATCTCCATTTTTGGGCTCATTATAGGTGCTAATTTAATTTGTGGCTGTTAACTAGGCCTATACAACCTGACCTGAAGCTTGAGAATCAACAGAAAGTAAAAACTGTTAATTGTTGTAGCTTAAGATTGAGATGTTTCGCTGGATGCACCACTTGCTGGCCAGAATATGATCTTTTTTATTGTCATATGCAGCAAAAGCCTCTAGGATGGAAATATGGTGACAAATTGCCTGAAAATGGTGAAATAGTTTGGTTTAATGCACCTTGGGTATAATCTAGTTTTATATTAAGTATTATTTTATTTTTCAAATGTTTTAAATTTTATTTTCCAATATTTGATGAGGGTAGCCCTTCAGCAGTGCTGATTTTCAAGGGGCCCTCCATAACAAAAATAGGTAACTTAATGTAAAATGTATAAAATATGAAATAACTAGTTATTAGCTAGTTGTTTACCAATAGGTAGTTAGCTATTTGCAATAAAACATGCTTACATACAAGAAAAAAGAAAGAAGAGTATAAAAGCCTAATTATGTAAGAGTTCTTTGAAGCTGTTCAAGGAGGTTGCTTGCTTAGTTTCAACTGGAAACCCACTCCTCAACTTAGCACCTCTGAATGAAAAACATCTCTGACCACTTTTTGAATTTTTTCTTGGTAATTTTGTGATCAGTGGTTGTATTCCTAAGGTTCACAGAGGACAGTTATGATGTTCTAGTGAAGAGATTGTGCAAGTACTGTAGAGCCAAATTATTAAGAGATTTGAAGACCATAGTATTGGACTCACTATCAGTTAGCTCACCAATAGTCTTCCAGCCTAGTTGTTTTACAGGTGTCAGGCCAGGGGTATCAAAACTGCTGCCAGTTACAATACGTGTAGCATGGTTCTGCATTTTATGCAACTGGTTCATTTCAGCTGCACCACAGCAACTCCAAACTTAAGAACAGTAGCGAAAATGAAGCTCCACAATACAGTGGAATCCCGTTAACCCGCGACTTGTTAACCCACGGTTCTGCTTAACCCGCGGCTTATCCTTGGCTTCTAATTTGTTTTAATTCTAATTGTTTTAAAACATTTTATTTCTGATTTGTTATATAAATATGGATTCTTGCGGAAACTAACTGAATATTTGCCAGTTATTGTTTCGGTACTCTATTATCGCCCACTCGCGTGTATTCAAAGCTGTCCAAAAGATCTGACCTTGGGGGTGAACTTGCGGTTCACTTAACCTGCGGGGGGCAAGTCATGGACCCCAGAGACCGCGGGCTAACAAGATTCCACTGTATGTGTGCACAAGGTTCTTAGTGATTCTTCAAGCAGGAAAGGTCTTGCATGCTTAAGGAAGCTAATTGTCTGAACACTTTTGAGGAGATTGCCTTAATGTGCTCCCTCCAGTCCAATGTATTATCAACTTGCACACCAAGATACTTAGTATTTACACAGCTTCAAGCTCAGCACCCTGTATCACTAACTCCAAGAATTAATTTTGGTTTTTATGAATTCTGCCCTTTTGCTTGGAGGAGATAAGCATAGAGTGTGTTTTCTTCATATTAAGTGAAAGCATGCTGCCTCTAAGCCACTGTGCAACAAGTAAGAGATCACTATTCATAGCTTCATTCAGCTGAGTAGTATCCAAAGCTGGGTAGCAGAGACTTGTGTCATCAGCATACATGGACACAGCAGATTTTTGGGTTAATTATTATCAACATATACTACTTAATCTTTGCTGGGCTTCACTATCCATACAGTATAATTCATTTGATTTTCATGCTAAAATTCTTTGAGGAGGGGAACCCCTCAGCAAAAATGCTGGTTTTCAAGGGCCCCTTCAACTAAAATACAAATACATTGCGGAGAAAAAAATTTTGAAAATCTAAATACAAAAGCTGCCTTTAAAAACAAAATTACAACTTTTAATACAGGAAGAAAAAATAAAATGAAACAAAAACAATAAAAAGAGCAACATTCATTTGATGGCTAGATATGCTGCTTAAAAGTACTCAGGGAGGCTGCTTGCTTGCAGTTAGCTGAGAGGCTATTCCAGAGTTTAGCACCCATAAACCAAAAGGAGTTCTTGCCATTTTCTGTACCTATTTTTGGTAACCTGAGATCTGTTGATGTATTGCATAGTCTATAGGAGGTACTTTGTGAGTTTTTTATAAATATACTGCATAGATATGGAGGAGCAAGTTCATTTAAGCTTTTAAAAACCATTGTTTTGGACTCAAGGTCAGTTAATTCATTGATAGTTTTCCACCCCAATGTCTTAATCAATTGATTGCTAGGGGTGTCAAAACTGCTGTTAGCTACAATTCTAGCAGCCATGTGTTGTATCTTTTGTAAATGATTAATCTCAGTTGTACCAGCAAATTACATGAAATTTTATTTTCTCTATCAAATAGTTATCATTAGGTTTCTTTGTACCTACAGAAAGTTTTTACCAAGAAGGGATGTGGCCTATTTAACTTTGCAGTGTGTGTACTACTGTGTTGGATATAAAATGCTGTAGCATAATTCTTTGGAATCTGTACCTGTTCAAAGACTTTGCGTGCACACGTGGTATTCTGTAAAACAGCCCTTTCCTGGAAAAACACACAATTGCACATGCGTGTGTTCTCACATATGCAAAATCCTTAACATGAGCAAAAATCACCGGTGCCTACATCACTATCAACCATACAATCGGACGTGCCTAATAGGAACTTCATTGCTACAACTGCAACACTATTGACTATCACCTTTACTTTTATAACTCTGTTTTATCCTGTTTGACATCCTATCTAAGTGAGACATTTGCCATACTTCAGCAACAGGAAACTCTGTATTTGTGAGACTCAAACCTTGGATTACATGCGTAATTCCAAATAATTAAGAGCAAGCACTCATGTAGACAAGGGCACAAGTGCAATTTGATAGTCTTACATCACTTTTTTGGGGCATGGGCTTGTACAAGTAATTCTTTATGGAACAGTGCATATGCAGAATGACATAGGCAGTATCCAAACAGAAGATATGTTCAACACCAATTCTAGCTAATGGACAATTCACCTTATGGCATTTTAGTCCTTTGATACCTAAAATCTGGACTATTACACCCTTAATGTTGATATGCAACTTTTATCATTTGCATAAATATATTACTCCATCAAAAAGTGATACTTTTAGCCTTTTTTATTATACACCATTGCCTACTATATAGTTGCAAGTTTCATAATATATTAATTGCATGTTCAAATGCTTGTGAATATCAATGTATTTATGAATTGGAATATTGGTAGTCTCCAGAAATCATACTCGACAGTAAAATTCATCAACCTTTCTATGAGTGCCCTCAGAATATTTGGAACTTCTTCTGAATCTCTCTTGTCAATGCTCACAGACTTGCATTTTAATGAAAAGACTAAGCAAAATGTGATACTGAAAACAATGAACATAGCAGTTAGATGCAGCTACTACATCTGTTGTAGAAGAAATAAAAGTTGGACCAACCCTGATTTGCTTGACTTTTAAAGACATGGTTATGTTAACTCAAATACAATTTTGTAATTGCTTTTCTTTATGTGCGTGCCTGTTGTTGCTCTTTTTTTCCTTGTTATATATATATATATACATATATAAAGCAGACTTGTCAATTATACACTGCCTTAATGTAGTGAGATGTATTATTGTATACTTAAAATATAGTATTATAATCATGAAGTTTCAAAAAAAAATTATAGTATCATGGAGAGTTTTACCATGGTAGCATGTAGACTTTATTTCATTGCAGACTTAGATGTATATGACAAACGATATTATCTTTTGTCTTCTTTATCACCAGATTGTCATTCATCTTTTTTGCCTTAAAATGTTACTCTTTCTTTGTGGCAATTGCAGATTGTAAAATATGGAGCCAAGTGATGAGAATATAACTCTGCTTTTGGGAATGGGCTTTGAAGATATTGGGAAAGTAAGGCAGGCCTTGGAAATATCAAAAAATGATCTGAATGAAGCAGTGTCTATTTTGACTGGTGAAGGGAATCAAGACCTTGGTGGAGATGTAATGGGGGATGTTGAAATGAAGGACTCTCAATACAGGCAAAGTAGAAGAGAAAATTTGCCAACATTAGATGAAATTGCAATGCAAAATCAAAAGCAGCAACCACCATCTTATGATGAAGTTGTAAGCACTCGAGATGACATGGATGCAAATAGTGAAAATGTTGATATTCCTCTAGATTCAATTCCAGATGAGTTTCCAGTAGGAAATTTATATGAACTGGAAGAAAGGATCTTCACAGAGAACTGGTCAATTCCTTACAGGAAAAATGAATCACTTGGAAAATGTTTGCTGGGAGCAACAAAACTAATTATGAGAGGTATTATTTATTGCCTGGGGTGAATGTTTGAAGGATTTATTTTGTTTATAAATTTGCTGGTTAGAACCAGGGGTGATTTCTAGATTGGATTTTAAATCGCTATTTTTTGGGGAACTCAGCCCCCCTAAAAATTATTGTGTTGAACTTGTATGTCAAAGGGCATTCCTTGCTTCCGAAGTGAATTCCTTTCTATTCAAAGGTGGAATTTTACACTTTTGACATTGTTATTGAGATATTTCAAATTATTGTTTATATTATATCAAATTTAAATGAAACTATGATGTCCGCATCTGTGAAAATTATTACATGGCTGCAACTAGGCCGCACCTATTTTTCCTTGCACCTAGAGAATCCCCCTTGTTAAAATTTTTTGAAATCACTACTGGTTGGAACTGTGTAAAAGCTTGTGGTTAAAAGATATTTGCTTCTGTCAATTTTCCTTGAAAGTGCTCTGTTAAAAAAGAGAAGTTGAAATAAAATTTGGAGATTTCCTCAACAAATGCTCATGAGTTTTCTGCTATACTGGATTTTTTTTGTATAACTTAGTTGCAAAGGTATGGATTTTACCAGCTGCATTTGTTGCATATTGTCTGTTATGATCATAACTTATGAGTTTATGATCATAATATGGATTTACAGGATTTGGTATGAACAATGTTTCTATCTCATCCTGTTCACCAATGAAGTTTATGTTAAGTTAACTAGATGAACTACTATCATACTTGTTTCCATTTATTAGAAGTTGTGATATATTTAATGCATATTATTGTTATCACTAGAAATATTGCTTAATTGTAGTTGGCCCAAAGTACTTCTTTTGCACATACTTAGTGCCCTTTATTTATGCATGTTGTGCATATTGATGAGGTTCTAAACATATTCATGAACTCTATGCCTTGAATAATCAACATTTTGTGTAGCAGATGAGCTACAATACACTTGCTACTTTGAACTTTACTTTTGCTTTAGCTGTTTACTTTTAGAACTATTCTAATATCATGTTTGGGAATGCTGCATTAGCTTTTTCTTCCTTTTGTTATGTGTGAGAAAGAAATAACCAACAGGAGGGACTCATATCACCCCAGTGAGCCCATATGACCCTGGTCTACCCTATGCTATTTTGTGTAATTTGATTTATCATTTTTGAAACTGACTAGGATGCTTCTTTGAGTTTCCTTCAATTTCACAAAACTGTAGATTTCTTGCTACTTTGATAGGTGATCCAGATAAAGACACAAATTGCAAGAGATTCATGGAGCGTGCAATGCCAGAATGTTTCCAAAAAGTATGCTTATAGACAGTATTATTTACAGTTATAAGCCTACCCTAAGTTGAAACCACAGCTCATAAGTCATATCTGGCTTTTTGACCTTGAATATGTATCTTATGGAAATATGTTGGTTGGGTCCTCTTCATCAAATGTAGTATTAATGGTGATTCAGAAAAGTTTGCACTTGACTATTGTTTACTTGGTACTAATTGGAACTCTATTGAATTAAAATGTGTATGTAGATCTTGTTTTTTTTTGACATTTTGCTATCAAAGATCTCAGCCTTTTCAATTACGACTCTTTAAGTAAAAACATTTGGCCACCCCTCATATAAATGATGCCTTAAATGCTATTTTTGGTTGTCAGAGAATTTGGAGAATTGAAAGCTTGTTTTCCTGTGACATCCCCTTTACACAGTGGGGCCTTACGGAATCCCACTGGAAAATAAGCTTTCAATTTTCCCAATTCTTTGACAACCAAAAACTAGCATTAAGGCATCATTTATAAGGGTGGCTAAATTTGCGTAGTTTAAGAGCCATTATCGAAAAAGCTAAGATCTTTGATAGCAACAAGTTAAATATTCTAAAAGTAACCAAGTAGCTAGTTTTAAAACTGTAAACTGCGAATTATATGATATTATCTCAATAGCATGTTATTCCAGTAGCAAAGGAGACTCAGGAGAGAAAATATTGTATTTGCGTGTGTTTATTTTCATATTTAACTTTTATTATATGCCAAGAATACTAATAAATTGTGCGTTAGATGGATGTTGTTGAAGCCAAGAAATAGGTTATATGGCATCTGGGTATAAATTAGTTCTAATATGAGAAGGTAATATGTGTGTTATTTTCAGCTTCTTACGTCAGATGCTGTAAGAAAATGGAATCCAGAGACACTTGAGGGTGTGTACAATATGCTTAGATTATTTATCGACCTTGCTGCAGCCAGAATACAAATAGACCCAGTACCAGTCAAGCTGCTCTCTGTACTTACACAGGTAACACTTAAATTCTTTAATCTCTTTGACCTTCCTTTGTGGTCATTGTGCTTTCAAATTGATTGGATTGGATAATTTGTTGTATCTTTTTGAAAGAGAAGAATACAGAGGTGTTAGTTGTGCATTGTTAGTTGAAAAACTATTGAATGACGAGTACTCATGAGTATTGTGAGCCAGGCAAACGGAATTTGCTCAACAAGTCAGAAGTGTTTCATCTTCGCTTGACATCCAGTAAGCGTGTATGTTGATAAAGGCTCCATAAAGTTCATAAAGAAGTCTTTATTTTTCCATTATTACAACCTAAAATCGCATTTCAGATTTCCCTGACTCCTTTTTAGGCTTTCGACCCAGATTGCGAGTTTCATTTCAAGAACAGAAACAAGAGATGGGATAGGTCTTATTATGAAGATTTATTCGGTTTCCAGAAGTGTCCTGCCATTAGTCCTACCTTTTGCATCGGAAAGGTCAGCAGGTTTTTATTGTTTTGGAAAATTCGTTTCTGTCATATCAATTCACTCAATTATTTTCACATCTATCAATAAACATTGAAAATTATAGGTGATGAATGTAAATTGTATTACTATTCACGACATAATATCTCTAGGGTTGTTGTGCTTACTTATAATTTGTGACTGAATTTTGGAAGGTTTTGGCTTGAGAGGAAAGTATTTTATTTTTGTCTTTCCAATGAGGTACAGTTATTATTGACATTAGGAAACAACTAATTTTTACCCGTTCACCTTCCTTTATATGTTTTTATTTTATAAGAAACAACTTTTATAAGCAACCAATTACTAAACAGTCTAGAAACTTTTAGAACTACTTGGAAAGACCTAAAAAGCTTTAGGTAAATATCACATTGAAATCGTTACTTGGTTCAACATAAAGCTGTACCAAAACAATGTGAATAGCACATTACTTTAGAATTTAACTCATACTGACGCATTTTGTTTCTTCTGGGATAAATTGTTTTCTACATACACGTTCTGCGTACTCCTTCACAGCAATTTAGTTCGCAAAATTAAGAAAATTTTAAGAAACTTTTAGAACTGAACTATGGCTAGAAGTTAAGAAACTTTTCGTACTAGGTCTTGAGCTATGCTTCTTATAAAGCAAGGTGTATCTCGTTTTAATTGATAGGACCCATATGGCTGGCTTGTGAATCTGATTAACAGGGTAAGTTTTGTGGCAAATGTTTTAACAATGTTTTTAGCAGTTCATACATATTATACTGAAGGTCTCCCATGAAGGCCATAACATTTGTGCTTTCTTCAGGGCTTAAATCACGATTGTTGTTGCAAATAGCAATTATTCCAGAATTAGCCTTATAAGTCCCACAGTTATGCTCGCAATTGATCACATATTGTAAGTAGAATAGGGCCATCCATGTGCGTACGCAGAGTTTTCAGTAGTTTTCACTCCCTTTTCTCCTTTTACGCAGACATAAGCATTCTACGTTATCCCCTCAGTTTGCGTTCGTTCTTTCAAATTTACCCCTCCCTTCTTCAAATTTACCACTATCCACCTGATTAGCAAAACTGAACAAACGAATTAGAAAAATTCACAGTATTTGTGTATGTTTTTGAATTGAATTGAATTGAAAATTGAACGCCGCGTGCGAAGAATTATGGTAGTTTTGGCGTGGTTAGGCGTATTGGCGCAGCCCTATTGCATACGTATTTGTTGACAGGAACCCCCTTTCTTTGCGTACGTAACATTTGGATGGCCTCGCTGCATAATTGACTTGCATTTCCTTTACGATGCTTCGCTTTTAATCATTTGAAGAAGCATAACGAGGGCAAAAAGAATACGAATATTTCTTTTGCGATACTAACGACTGATCCAGGGTAATGAACGATATACTTTTTGTTAATCGTGATATCATTGAGCATAATGGTTGTAAATTTGACAAGCCTAACCTCCGTAAGCTTCTTAGTTTTGCTGTTAAGGACAATCATTTTGTTTTTGATGAGAGATTATACGATCAGATTGATGGGGTGACTATGGTCCTTCGCAGTGTAAACCTATTATTTACCGTTGTCTAGAAGAACTAAACAATTACAAAAAAATAGTTTACTACCCAGGATCAGTCGTCAGTATCGATAAAGAAATATGTGGACTATTTTTGCCGTCGTTCTACTTCTTCAATTGATTAAACGACTGCGATTTCCATCTTCAACACCAGAGGCTTCACTTTTTCTAGCAATGATCAGTATCAATAGTGCCTCAGATGGAATCACTCTCTGCAATACTCGATTGCATTTTGAAAATGCATAAGCCTTTCTATAATAAGCAGATCAGCACATCATCACAGCAAATTTTGTTATGAATTATGAAAGAGTTCTAATTAGGCTAGAAATGGAAGAAATTATGCATAATCCTACATATTATGCTACCCTGTAGTTTGATGCAAAGAAAATTTTAGAAATTGCCAAATTAGATGCTTCATCAAAATTCTAAAGCTTAGATAAGGCTGTTGATCTACAAGAAAAGCTATTGCTGCAACAAAGTGATAGAGTATTTTTTAAACTAGAATTTGAACTATTGTTGATTAGAAACATAAAAGCATATATTTAGCCGCAATTAAACAGAGATGTAAAGCTAGAAAGCTTGTAAGGTAAAGTTTTAAAAGCAGCCAAAATTAACTAAGGTAAGGATGAGCTATAGCTAGGCTTTTAAAAAAATTTAGTATATGATTGATTTTTTACCATGCCTTTGCAATCTTGCAAGTTCTTTCAATGTGTTATCGAATATATTGGTTGTTTGAGCGTTAAAGTGCGCAGTTGTTGGTCGATTTTTTTTATTTACGAAAGTGCTACAGTTCTACATATCTAGCGCCGTAAGTCATCGTATTAGTCCCCCCCCCACTATTGTAATAGGACTGCACATCTAGTCATTCGTGGTATTTAATCACACTATAATCACATGATCAGTGGCTAATATCACGTGCTGGCCTTGATGCTAATCGTTGCTAATTGGTGTTATTCTTTCGGTATTTTTGGGGGGACTTAGTATTTTTACTTTCAAGCATGCGTATTTACTTTCTGCCAATCTTAATTATTTTCTGTAT
>WIPJ01000520.1:2491919-2505208 GCA_018155075.1 Cassiopea andromeda
ACGGGGGGCACGTCTATTAGAGACACTAGAGAAGATACTATTCGTTGACTCTAGTCATTATAAATAAATGCCTAAACATTAAGACTCCTTTTTCAAGGCTCTAGCCACCATCAGCAGGAAAGGGAGAAACTAAGGGGGAAATAGCTATATATACAAGTAGCTATTGCATTATCATTGCCCAAACATGCAGCGTTCTCTTAGGAATTTATATACATGAAGCTAGCGGTATTCGATCTTGAAATAGAGCATCTTTACCAATCATGTTGGTACTTTACTTGTGCAAGGTAGTGTTGCAATAGAGTACATTGGCATTTAGTAGATAGGCATGCATCCTTGTTGTGTTGCCATCATAATTTGTTTAAATTTGTACTCAGTTGCTGTACTGGATTTGTTGTAGGAAATAGGAAAAGTTTTCGACCTCCTGAGGACACTGAAACTGCTTTGCCAAGTGCTTTGGAAAGACAAGCTTCCTTATCTTGATGAGCTCCATTTAGGAACAATTCTTAACATGCTGAAAAGTGCACATTATAACGCGCGGATGAATTCACTAAAAGAGGTTTCTCATTGCCTATTGATTTCATTCTGCTTTTATGTATATTGTCATTTCTATCTATTTCTCATGGTTCATTCTACCTTTAAACGAAAAATAAAGCCTAGCTGAAAATTTTCTTTATCTGCTTAAATGTTTTCATAACAAATTTCGTAACATAAACTATTTCATTGCACATAGCTGTCCATCCACACCACAACACACCTTTCCTCATATGCACACAAATTTTCACAGTTTCGTCAATTTCTTTGTAGATTTGCAAGTTAATTAAAGAAGCTGAAAGAATTCACCTAAATAAGACTGGGATTTCAAGCGATCGGCTGATGCATTGGTTACTTGACAACAAGATTCTATCCATTGCATTTCAAAGTAAGGTTATAAATGATTCGTCTCATGTTCGTTGTTTTTAATAGAATTCATTAATAAGTTTGTTCTTATTGTTTGGGAGGTAACTATAGTATCTATTTACCTTATTTTTGGGACCATAAGGCACATCGGATTATAAGACGCAGTATCAGCGAATGAATCTTTTTTTGTTGACTCACAACCTTGAGTTTAAAAGTTAAATTGTACAAGAAAAAAAATCTTGATTAGATGAGATAGATTGAAATAGGCATGCTGTTGTAATTCAGATATTAATTAATTAGAAATGCCGAGATATGAAAGGCACATGCTTCCTTCAATTCAAATAGTCATTGCAATCTCGTGAGCCTGAGGCATAAGCAAATGAATTAAACAGCATTTTGAATGCTTTTAGGAAAGATTTAACTTGGGTATACAGACTGCGGAAGTTGGTCTGATATGCCGAAAATATCAAAATAAAAATACGCTCTGAGCTGTCACATGTCTTTAGCTGTGTCCACACTACAAAACTAGCTCAGCATTGCAGATTGTTGCCAAATATGGGGACTTTATCGTATCATGTCATATCAGAAAATTCATTTACAGTTAGTGATGTATATAGTATATAAAGCTAATTAATACCAACCATCTACTCAACAAACAAAACTAAATTAATTGCAAATGAAACATGTACAGCTACTGCTATCCCAGCTACTTATTTCCGTTTTGAATTTCTCAAGAGAAGGTGACATTTTATCTCATCATCAATGGTATCCCATAACAGATTCCCTCTAAAGGATAGAAAGTTTAGTCCATAGCGTTGAAATCTAGTGGAGGGAGTTTGCATAATTCCTTACTGGAGGGAGTTTATGTGCACCTTATAGTCCGAAAAATACGGTATTTCAACAATAGTAACCAAAAGAGTTGGAACGCTTGGCACAGTTTGAGCCTCGTCCTATGTTCAGTTTTGGGTTACTGCGCAGTATCTAAGCAGCCGCTTATAATTCGATTAGAATACATCGCAGCAACGTCATATCTTAAGAAACAGCACCAAAGAGCTGTTAAATTATGAGTTATGTAGAAGAAACATTTATCCGTTCATAGTTATTGCCCATTGTATTCCAACTACTTTTTGCAAGATTTTAGATACGAATTTCTCCCAGCATAGGAAGTAAGGCTAGTTTGTATTTTCCGTGCTTGCTAAGTTTTTTTGGTATGGAATTGGTGCATAAATGCAGTTATAATTTGTCGTCAAACAGAAAGATGAAAATAAGTAAATTAAGATAGCCAATATTCAAGGAGTATTGAATGTCATGAAACGGAATAAAACCATAGCTGCATAGAAAGACTGCATCAAATACTGCTTTTCTCCATAGTAGAATATTTTCCTGGTTCCTGTCAATACCTTCTATCTGAATATGCAGAGTGTTCTACTAATCACCGTTAAAAGACTGTTTTTATTTCAAGATAACAAAGGAAAAAATTGATTTTCTTAAGGCCAATAAATGCTAGATTATTTAATAGATTGATTATCCATCCTTGTTATTGAATTGATTTTGCTGCATATTAATCATTTTTTAAAATCCGAGTCCAAGCTTTTTCTCTCCACTTCGTTAGGTAGCTTGCATCAACACCAGTATTGTGAGAAACTGAAAAAAGTTGTTGAATACATTGGCTCAAAGCTTTCAAATGAGGAGCTGTCAATTGTCTGGAAAATGCAGGTACTGTTTAGAGTTAGCGTGGAGCAGGAGTATATGTTCATAAATGGTGATACCTGGGGTACATATTTTGTGCTTGACATTGACACTCTTAACCGGGGACTTTAAAGCAGTGGCGTAGCTGACTTATATTGTGGCATCGTTTCTCAAATAGTGGGGCAAGACCCTCAAGGGGGGCGCGATGCAATGCTAGAGGGGGCGTATATGACCTGGGGAACAGATAGACATTACAATTTTTAAGTGATCTTATTTATAGCGAGTGAAGGGGGTGAAATAGTTTTCCTTCCATGGGGGGCCTTGGAAAAAATAATTGAGAAGCACTGGGTTGGGATTATGCAACTACTAAGGGCCCACAAGCTGTTGAAACGCCGCGAAAGTAATAAATGCAACTAGTATCCTGAATTGCATTTTGAACTAATGCACCAGTCAAAATGAATCTCCCCTCCCCCCACTTCTGGACATGTGGGGCATTGGTGGGGATTTGTTGCCCTTTTAGCTGCTTGTTGTGTCCGCACAACCCGAGTGGTTGACATATTTCATCATTTCCACTAAGCATGTGGGGCTTTAGGGGGATTCGTAGTTTGAAATCCAAGATGGCGACCATTGTTGTTGCAATGATTTCTCGGTAATCCAATGTGCAAATATGCTTCAAAATGCCCCCAGTGGGGCATTTGTCCCCATATAGTGTCCCCATATAGTGGGGGCATTTGTCTGGTTTTGATCACATTCCAAAACCACCTTTGCCCCGAAGTAGGGGTTGGGGATTCATTTTTACTTGTGCATAATATTAAAGGCATGCTCGTGGAAATTTCCCGGGGTTGTCCCACTACTCTCTCTGCTCAATTCAAATGCAGGATAATGTAGTTTCACATAGTATAATATGGTGTAATGTAATTTGATTAAAATGTATGCATAAATTTTGCTCACATCTTAACTTTATCATATGTCGCTCCTAAATTAATTAAGTTTACCCTCCCTGTCATATTCTATGTACTCTTTGGTGCATAATAAACGCCCCCCGGCTTCTTAATTTCTCATTTTTTCCCGACTCCTGAACCTTATTAGTACCCCCCATTTATCAATTTTGAAAAATGAATTTTTTACGAATTCCTCACCTTATTATCTTTCTTTGTTAGTGCTATTTAAGCCCAATTTTTAAGGGCAAAATAGCATGCTTTTATATATATTTTAGTTTTATGCTTTATGACAACCTGTGTTTGGTCTTTCCTTCACTTTATAATTATTTTAAGCCGCTTCTCAAATTCCGATCCCCCTCCTTTTTATTTTGACCCCCTGTTTATTGCATTTCGGAATTTTCTCCTACCCCCTGTTTGCGATGACCTCCCCCGTTTATTTGGCACTTGAGAGTACCATGTTGTCATATCTCGTCGCTATTTCATGTCTTGTTATCTCTCATATTTATTTATTTTTTCGCGTCATATCATGTTCCTCCTTCATATCATTTCATTTTACGTCACATATCGCACCAATCAAATTAGCTCACTATTATGATGATGCATTGATTCTTGAGTCTCTACCATAATGATTATTGATCACGTTCGCCGCTCAGAGACTTATGATTAAGCTCTTATTTTTGAAGCATTTAAGCAGCAAATACAACACCTTTAACATCAGAGTTCTATAAAGGCATATATTCAATTTAGGCCGATAAGCATACCACAGTTGTTGATAACATACACTCGATAATCGCCAGTGCAGCACAGAGTTTTACTTCTGGTCAGCTGGAACACCTCATCACATTATTGCAGCAGGTTTGGATCTAAGAATACACTTTTTTATAAGAGCCAGTAAAATCGAGATTCAGGCCGGCTGTTTATAATTTTTCACAAATTTGAGCTGAGTTGTTCTTAATTTGTTCTTAAATTAGTAGCATATAGGCCATTTAGAAATACATAGAAAGACCATATGCAAGACAACATTGGACATTTGATTGATTGAAAGCCAAATGTCAGTACCAAGATGATCTCTCTTGCATATTAATGTTTTTTATTGAAAAAGTTTATAAACAATTATAAATAGACAATGTTAGCACAGTATCTAGTTTCGCTAGGGGCAACTAATTTGCGAAAATCAAAGAAACGAATGTCAAGGCTGTCAATTCTCCTCAGGTAAACAAGGAGAGGACATTTCGTGTCCATTTGTTAGTGGAAAGCTTCTGCATCGTTTTCCAGAAATACATTACAAGGCCTCAGGCTCAGCCTAGTCCTTAATTTGTTCTTAATTTTCCGTCAAATTTCAGGCTCATGTTCTTATGAAACAGAGTGTATTTTATAAACTAGCCATTTGTGGGAATTTATCTTATTTCCTCAGTTAAAAACCCTTCGACGTTTTCTAAGTATTTCTAGGAATTAGATGTGATATTCACTGGAAGAAGGTGCTAGCGAGAGAAGTATTATTGTGTAGTTAGAGTATCAAGATGCTTTGTGAATGTCATGCAAGCAAGAAGTGTAGACTGCAAGAATTGTGCTGTTTGAGTGGCCACTATTTAATTTATTCGGCAAATGGGGCGTTTATTGAAGGGTGGTATTTATTTGATGTTACCGTTAAAAAGAGAAAAATTAGTTATTACACAATGTATCTAACTATTTACTTACATGAGTGTGTACATGCTCTTTTGCACTAAACTGCTGTCTCTTCTCGTACGAATTTACGAAAAAATTTTTAACCTCTCGTTCTGTCATAAGTGTGACGTTATATTGCTGCAATCACTCCGTTGATGACGTAATCCCCTGATGACCTAATAGAATATAGCTGGATGATCGCCTTTAATGTGAAAGTGTCTATTTCTCATTTAGAGTTGGACCTCTGGGGACGAGAAGTCACGAGAAAAATTGCTTCAGGTGATTGGAAGAATAGGCAGAGAAATCATTCATAGCAAGGCTGTTGCTACAGTGAGTGTTTTATCCGTTGTCTGAGATAGAATACTTGCCTACTGCTCTTATCACATGAACTCAATTAACCTGGCCAGCCCGCATTGCCGTACTAGAATCAGCTCGCTATCATATGATGGCTTTAGCAAGCATCGTTTTAGGTCATTGGTCACGTAAAATCTTAAAAATTTGCAAATGACGGAGAAATAAATAAAACAGCATTAAATTTACCACCAGCAAGCCGGGCTGGAGCTCTCATATGAGAAAATCACAGCCCGCTTAGCCAGGATCTAGGCTGAAGAAGGCAAGATCTCGGTTTAAATGGCTTGCCCACTTGTCATATGATAGCAAGTAGCTTTTTACCTGCATTTGATAGCAAAGCTGAGATCTCGGCAAAGCGGACTGGCCCGGTTAATCGAGCTCATATGTTAAGGTCCTAATACCTGTCTGTAGGCTGCCAAACAATTTTCTCTTATCAGTTTCATGTTTTTTAAGTGTTAAGTACTTTCCCTTGAGCGCGAAATTTATTGATAGGTATAAAATATATGATACATGTTTGCTGTGACATCTTTATCTAAACATACTGTATTTCAGAACAGATTTTGTTGGGGGTTTAGAACTAATGTTGACGGTGAAATGTCTTAATTGTGCTCAATAGCTTTTTCATGATGTGCTGCAAATTTAAGGATTGTCAAGTGCTAGGTATCTATATCTTTTCTCCCTTTCTAATGCTACTAGTTTGGAATATGCTTCTTCCATACTTAGTTATTATTTACAAAAATAAGTTTTCAACTGTCTGATTACTTCTTAGCTTCTCGAAGTTGTATGGGAATTCTCCCATGTTGATGGTCTTCCCGTGTCCCTCATCGACCAAGCTGTCACTTCGCACTTAGATATTCTCACTCAATCTCAGTATGTGACGAATCAGATGAGAAACTTGTACATAGAAAAATGCATACATGATATCAAAGATGGTAGATGGGCAGTTCCTGCAATTAGGCACCTACAAAGTAGCCTGGAGGCTATGTTGAAACAACCTTATTCTAAGAGCCATAAGGTAACCTTTATTGGATCATTACTTATTTACTCTCTAATACGGAATAGATGCCCCCCCCAAATAATTTTTGCAGCATATGTATTCCACAGTATTCTTATGCCTTCTGCTTATTAATTGCAGCCCCTCCACCTATTAATGAGCGCTAAAATTAGAGTAATTGCCTTCATAAGCACTGACAGCATGTCTGAAAGTCATACCAATGATGATGACATCAAGAGAGGATGGTGGAAGCAATTTTTATATTTTGGAATTATGCATTACTGGGAAATTTTCCCAGCCCCCCATTTGTTTTAACCCCAGTCATTTAGCTTTAAACTTTTTCACAACGCCTCAACCATTACAACCCCCTTTCTATTCTAGACTGGAGGGTATCTATGTCTTTTTCTTTCCTTTTAGCTAGTTCATTTTAGACCGGGGGTCGGGAACCTTTGTTGCTGAGAAGGCCATTAAAACCTCATATTTTAAAATGTTTCCATGAAAGCCATACAATTGGATATTGCTTCAGTAGAAGAGCCACGACGAAAAACATACTGAGATTTTTTTCTTTCCATTTAATGCGACATCTCCAAAGTTCCAGATGACATATCAATTTTGAGATGACCTACCAATTTTAAGTTGGCATGCCAATTTTAAGATTGGTATGTCATCATGAACTCTGGAAATTTCGCATTAAATTGAAAGAAAAGATCTCAGTATGTTTTTCGTCGTGGCTCTTCTATTGAAGTTTATAATCCAGCTGCGTTTTCCAAGAAGCGTTTCAATTAGATATTGGTGGCACATGTAACCATACAATCATCTGATTCGACACTGACTTGGCCATTGCTCTGTCGAGCTATATGACACTCGAAGATGCTTTGAGGAAATGTCTGCTGAGATTTGTATTCGAGCAAGAGAGCCAGATGCAGTAGTGAAAAGAGCCAAATCTGGCTCACGAGCCATAGGTTCCTGACCGCTGATCTATGATATACGCCACTTTTTACACATGTTTTTAATATACTATTTATGAGTGATGCAAGCAAAATGCAAATAGCATTGCCTTTTAATCTATGAAAGTCTGTTTTTTTATATATATGTTAACTTTATGAAAACCAAATTCTTTTCCTGTTGTCGAATATGTTTTGCAAAGCAGCATTCATCCGTGTTTATTGATTTTACCAGACCATGCTTCAGGATCTCCAGAAACAAACTGACGTAATAAAATTGGTTACATTAAACCTAAATCGTGCTCACCAGTTGGCTACTGAGAGCTGTGAATTACAACTTGATGGTGAGACTGTCATCAACAATCAGTACAGATATGGTGAGACAGTAGTCACGCATCTCAAGTTCATTCAATATCTGCTTCAAGATGGCGCGCTCTACCTTTCATTTATGCGAGTGAAAGATATCTGGGATTGTCTTATGCAAAACGAAGTTAATTGTGATGGGGATTATGAGGTATTTCAAATTATCTTTCGCGGATTTTTGTTCAAATTCATGCAGAGCTTTTCTCATTGTCTCTGCTTCAGTTTAAGAAGAAACATTTGAAAGTTTACTAGTTCAATGGCTCCCATTATGAAGAAGTACACATTACAGTCTGTAGGGGGGAGTTTGGAACAGGGTAAAAGATCCTGTTAACTCTAGAGAGGGTAGATTAGTAGAAGGGGGCTCAGAGATGTTTGTCCTATTCAATTTATAATAAAAGAACAAGCCTTTAATGACTGCTGAAAGAATGCTAGCTTTTTGCTAAGGAGAGCAAGTTTTGTGTGTGAATTCGGGTCGCAGTTTCTTGCTCTCGTCAAGTTACTGGATTTTTGTGCCCTATTTATGTTTCAACACAGTGAAAACCTGCACAATATGAACCTTCATCATCTAATGAAAGCATTCAGCCTGAAATGGTAGGTTTTGACTTCAAATATTTAGAACCTTTTCAGTCTGACATTCCAACTAGGTTCTTATAACTGTCTCATTTATTGTCCACTGGGGAATAAACCCAATCTTTTGCCAATCAACCCATTTCATGGATCCTCTACTTACAGTGAATGCATAATTGAGATGGGCAGGTTCATACTGTGTTTTGATCCACAAAGCTTTGGGTGGTTAAGTATATTGCCATAGTACTTGAATGCTAAATGGTCAACTATCCTTTCTTTTAGCGTTTGTATTAGACCCTGTTTTAAGAACCAGAACCTTGATTACTTTTTTCTTAGTAGGTAATGTCAGGGAAAGGCCTTTGTGCCTATAACAAAGCCCCGGTAAAAGAAAAACTAAGAGAAGGGAGCAAAGTTAAGTAGGTAGGGAGAAAAGATGAAGTTTGTTGATATTAGATTTGAAAGATGATAAGTTGTAGAATTCAGGGAAAGTAGTGGATGGTAGACTATAGGTTCTTATATGCAGATATTTACTGCAATCACTTATTATTCTTATTCAGGTGTCGTTCTGGCTGGTGTTTCCGCTATGTTTCTTCACTTTTTCGTGTACCTTCGCCTTAAGCTATCGGCTAGTCCTTTAGCAATTTTGACCATCATTAGAGTGAGCTGACATTTCAAACATTTAGGCATTTGATATTTTTGTGTGCTTAGAGCCGGGCTTGAAATTAGTCGTTTTGTTATACAGTGTGTGGATTCTCTGGCAAGTTTTGAGTGGTCAGTCAATTCAACATCTAAACATTTTTTTATAAGAAGCAAACGTTCTGGCCTCAACGTAGATGTTTCTTAATATTTCATCAAATCGAGCTTTAGATATTTTTTAATTTCGTAAGACTTTCTTTAAACAATAACAGCCAAGATTAGACAACTGTGATGCAAGAAAAAGGATACTCACGTTTTGTGAGGCACGTAGTGGATGCTATCTCTATTTTGTTTCATAGTTCGATCAAACATTTCCATGTAAGAGTTTTTCTTTCAAGTTATTATTTAAAACTCAGTCTGCACGTGTTTCTTAAACATTCCTTACCTTTTGCCTGATTGTAGTCCCACGTTTCTTATAAAATAATTTTATTCCTTTGCCTTTCAATTCCTATTACAATAGCTAGATAAATACATGAAAGAATTTAGACCTCTCAGACTCTCAACTTAATATTTTTAAGCTATTAGAGTGGCAGATTATGGCGATACAAACATTCTGTTTTTGGAGAATCTATAGGGCCTGTACTACTTGTGAAAAATTATGGAAATTGATAATGCAAGTTTCCAGGACCTGGAATGTTTTGGAAAAATAAAGGTTTTTCAAGATGGCCATAGAAAAGTTTTGGATTTTTGTTTATGGGAACTGTAAAATATCCTTAATTGGATATAGCTTAGTGTCGTATTCAACTACGTATATGTTATGTTTGTTCATTTTACTATTTGTAAGACAAAAAATAATGCCACCAAAAAGCATTAAAATGTAGCATTAACTCAGTGCGGCTCGTAACAGTGCATTGCAGAAGAATGTGAGAAGAGAGACGACGCATGTGGGAGTACTTGGGTGTCGTATCTTTTGTAATATTTCATTTTTGTCATATCAAGTTCATTCTACCATTGAAGCTAGCTATCCAGTGCCCCTAACGTTGCAACATTTCTTGGTCGCAGTGTGAAAGGGGTTGGCATAGCTTGGCTGACTAAGTGCATAACTAACTTGTGGCCCTGACGTTGCAACACTTTCTGGATGCAGTGTGACAGGGGTCTGTTAGCATGCATGACTGTTCTTGTCTAAAGTATGCATGACTAGCTGGTGGCCCTGACGTTGCAACAATTGTTGGTTGCAGTGTGAAAGGGGTCTGCTAGCATGTATTACCTATTAACTACATCTAGACAAAACACAATCATGTACAATCAAGATGCAAGTGCCACCCTAGGGGTGGCCATGACTGCCAAAGTGCCGCCCAAGTCTACCACATGCCAGGAAGGAGGGTGCACTAAGGCTGGACTATTTGTTAGTGCATGGAGAGGGAAATGCCCATTCAAATTACACCAGAGGTCATTTCCTATTAGATAACTGACTTGTAATAAACACAGAGGGATGGGGTTAGCCTAGGGCAATATAGAGGGACTGAGGTGCCTTAGTAGGAAAGGAGGAGACTCCCCTTAAGTTGAGTATATTGTTGTTCTTGAGGTGAAATGGAGCCTCTAGACTTTGACCAGAATGAACACCAACCATGTATCCAATGTTCTTTTTCAAATTATCATCTTGACAGTATCCTTATGCTGTGATCCCATTTACAGAAGGAACTAGGTATTAACTTCAGTAACTTGATTATTCTATTTCACCGCATTCTAGAAATGACTGAGGCATTACTGGTTTACTGTCCTGTTTAATGCATAATGTTGATAGTAGAATCTTTGGCAAGATTGAATGCAGAAATCAAACAGTCCCCAGAGATAGTTTCCTTCTAGGGATTTGCACTGGGCTGGGTCAAGAGCTGACCCAGTATAAGCAGATGAGTTTGTAATTAGTGGTGATATGCTGATAAATATAACAGTCATGTGGAGGCTGTTTTGATAGGCTTGAAGAAATGTCCTGTGTGCCCATCTTGCACAGCAGAGTACTTGTGGGGTTTGATGGAAAGAGGCTGGAGCTCCTGACATTGCTGTTGGAATTAATATGTTCTTGAAGACGCAAACTGCCATTCTTTACCTTGGCAAGGGACCTTGACTGTATGCCAAAACTGCTACATTGTGGGTCATTGCGAAAACAGAATAGAGGCATAGATAAGATTCAAGGACTGTGCATGAAATGAGGTGAGGAAACCAAGAACCAGAGGCTAGACTGATACATCCTGGGCAGTAACCATCAATCTTGAACAGATGTTGTAGATATTGGTAGTTGGATGTTGATTTATATCATACTTTTTACCCAGATAGGATGGTTACAGTGGAATTTCTAAGTGTAGTCCTGTGCTAAGTGGCTTCTTTTTGCAATATCAGTCAGAAGTAAATAATCTATTTGTGTAGATGTGCCTTACCAGAAGTAGAAACTCTCTATAACATGACTGCAGTGCACAGGAACTTTTCACCCCCTGGTGGGGAAACCCGCTAAACTCTTTCCCCCTTGATTAGGTGGAATAGGGAGGTGTGGCATGCCATGCAAGGAACCCGCCTGTGCTGACATTAAAGGAATACTTGCTGCTAAGGGGGGTGGGGGGCAACTGGCCTGTGCTAGAAAGGTGAAATAGCACAAACTTCTGACAGTGATTGTAGCTGAGGCCTTGCACTTCACTTTACGCTGCCCATATATAACAAGATGTTTTAATGTAATGTGTACTGTCATAAAATGTACCATCATAAAATGTACCCTCATAACAGTACTTTCATAACAAGCACTGACATAATGTGTACCATCACAATATAAAATCATTGTAAATTCAATAATATAGATGCATCATAATATATGCCAACACTTAAGATGGCATCCATGCTGCATTTGGCCTACCTACCAAAGACATACACACCCCCTGAAAATAGATGTTTTATGGCCTATACTGCTATTAAGGAAGACTACTGCTTCATAACATGCTAGAGTCCTACAAAAAATGTGCAAATCCTGTACAAATTGATGGAAATTCTTCTGCTAACAGAAGGTGTGACGATCATAAGCCCTGAAATATGCAAATGAATTGTCCTGCCTAGAAATGACAGGTAACTGACTAACTAGGTAGTAACAGGGGACCTCAGGTAGGTGGTCAACATATTTGAGGCCAATCATGGTGCGCAGACAACCACCAGGGAGGGGGGGGTTCAACAGTATTCGGGAGCAAGAACAAAATTTGCTTTCTGGCTTTATTCTCCCATACAGACGGCATTTGTGGCGGCAATTGTGATATAAAACAAGTAAAACAACCATGGAACCTGTAATGGCCTATCTAGTTTGGTAACTAAATTGACCTCAATAGAAAAGGAACCAGAAGAATTTTGGAACCTAGAACTTCTATGATGAAAAAGCATCATTCTTGTAATCCAGCCTCATTTATCTAAGAATCATTTTCTCTATACATTCTTATGCTGCTCTTATTCATTGCAGTAATATGTGATCAAAGTACTAAATAACAACCGTGCAGTATGTGATAGCCTACCTAAAATGTGTATTTCAATTGATATTACTAGACCATAAACCAACAGACTCATTGACTTCATAACCTTTTGATGAATTAGCATTATTCTCATCCAATTAATCTCTAAATGCTTCTTATACGACAGTGTACTACATGTGACATTAGATTTGTGTAGATTGACTCACCAACAGCAAAGAACTGACGCTGACCACGCTGTCTACAGATCTGGTACGCAAGCAGAGGGTGGGGTACGAAAGCAAAGCTTTTTATGCTGGCTGCAATAGTGATAAAATGTTGAGAAGCACGTTTGACATAGCAATGGTGATGGGCAACGAAATACAGAAAAGGCCTCTACCATTGACAAAATTGGCTAAATGGCGAACACCATCCACTGACGATATCTAGGGAATTTTTGCATTCTGTAATTCACTAGACATAGGCGGGAACTTGAACGGCGGATTTTAAGGATCCGTATTAAGGAATTTTTCCATAAAAATCTTCTTAGATTACTTTACTCATCGTGCCTGTTCATATTATGCAATAAAATTTGCGGAAAACACTTCCCATGAAACTTGACTAACATCAAATAACTTACCCAAACTCAACGTGGGGTCCGCCATCTTTGTCCCTTCGCCGTTCTGCCCTTCCACATGTGAAAGTACACCATTATTGTTGGAATATGCAACACAGTTTCTCAACATTCTGTTGTTCACAATCGATA
>WIPJ01000520.1:2515355-2526926 GCA_018155075.1 Cassiopea andromeda
TTGTTTTTGCTTGCAAATATATCTCTAGGCCTTTCTGGGGAAGCTAGAGAAGAAAGAGAATGCCGAACCTATGGTTTCCAAGAAGCAGCAGAGGCCGTCGTTCAGTTCTACTGAGCAGTATGTCTTTGATATAGCATAACTTACTGGTTAATTCCAGAGTTGCATTAGTATTAACTGCGAAGTGCAGATGCTACAGCGATTCGGTTGCATTACTTATTCTTGTCCAGAAGCCTGCAAAGGTGCTTGAGTGCAGGTGTCTTACCCCACTTTACTTTATACCAAAGCCGTTGGCATTTTCCTTGATCGTTTGTAAGAATTGGTATAATGGTGATAACTTGCAGTAATTCTGGAGATTTCATACCATAGGTAGCTTCATTTGCTACACCCGTACACTCCAACCCTCCCTACTTTTTATCATCCTCTTCTATTGTGGGCTGGAAAGTACTTAAAGCCCTTAGCCCGTCGCCTTTCCCACCTGTTCTTTATTTATTACTTCTTTCATATTGGATTTCTCTTCATTTCATGTGACCATAGGATGTTTTTGATTTACATTCAATTCAATTTTCTAGGGATGCAGCTTTTCTTGGCATCACGAGACTCTTATTTCTTGCATCCTCTTACATTACAACTGTTGAGGTATGTTTTTAGTGTCATTTCAAGCGATAGAATCTGTTGGAGATACGCATCCCTTAAGTTTATCAGCTACAGGGCATTCTCCAAAAGGAATCTAAAAGCATGCGTAGAAAGCATATTTTCAGTTTCCCTGATTGTGGGCATTGCAGTGGGATACTGCAAGGCTCGCGCATGGCAATAGTATCCCCAGCCAATTAGTGGCTTTTGACTTCAAAAGCTAAACAATAGATTTTAACAATGTGTGGAGTCCTCGATATCTTCAACAAGAATGTGGTATACACGCTTATCGTAACTTTGGTTAATGTGTGTTTAGATTTATCTATATTTAGAGCTGAGGGGATTTGTAAGTGAAGCCTAATTTATACGCCGTATCACCGCCACAGCGAAATATTTGAATTGAGGCCTAGTTTGTGCTGAGTGTAAAGTAAGTTTTGCGACGTGTATTGCAATGAAATATGGTATTTATATAGTCTTTGTACTGTTAATAATGGTACAAATTGTTTTTTCGGCTGGTTTTGTTAAGAGTGATTGTTCGAAATTGTGTGGGTTTCATATTATATGGAGATTATATAAAGTTTTTCGTAAGAAACCCCAAAGAAGAGTTGCAACGTAGATTACACACCTGAAATTTTCCTGCACACTTTCTACGGTTTGTGCAGGAGTTTTTCTCTATTCAAAGAGGATTAGGGCTTATGGTGTAGGATACCCTTCAAGTTTTCATTATACTCGCATACCTTGCAATTGATATTAAATTGGAAATTTCTCTTTGCACAAATTTTGTATACTTTAAACTCAACCATATTGTAATTGAAATGATTTTACCTTCCCTTATGTATCAGTTTTTGACCTAAAATGTTGAATGTTGATATACGTATATTTCAGAGGCCTCATTAAAAGTGCTTTGTGCCTGCGAGCGCAGATCTGAGAAAAATGTGCCTACGGAGAAATAGAATTTAATTGATGAACAATGCCTGCAGAATGCCTGTGGATTTGAATGAAGAATGCCTGCAGAATTTGAAGTGTGATTTTATGCGCCTGCGAGCGGCGCTCGGCGCTTGCGCAGAGTAATGAGCTTTGACTTTTCACCTAAAGTGAACATACATATGACCAGAAGTGGTACTTAATTTAATATTCAGATATTTTTGTATTTTGTGTATTACTATCTACCATTTAGTGTTATAATATTTACCATTTTGCTTATTACTATCTAGCATTTGTCCGTATTTGCATTTGTATAAGTTCGAATTTCTCCCAATACACATTTATCCATACCCTTTATCCATATTCACATTTGCAGCTATTCCATTCAAGTCATACGATAACTACCGGAAATTCTCTTTTTAGCTCCCCTCGTAATTAAGCCCCCTCTCCAATAAGCCCCCTTTCCGGACCAAGAAATTTATTAAAGCCCCCCTAGAAAATTTTGAATGCTACCAGCCGTAGACTTCATAGAAGTAAGTAAACTAAGCTAGATCACACTTTGAAATCAATAGTTCTCAAACTGTCAAGAATCAAAGTCATTCATTGACTTACTGCAGATAAAAACGTTCTATATCAACGGTTACTACACAATTTTTCAATTTTGTTTATTGTTCTGTGACCTAATGATGTATAAACTAAACGATATCAGTATTTTTCTCTATTTTCAAACAGCAAATGTTTAGTGACCTATTGAAAATTTTCAAGAAATTTATTGAGCCCCATCTCTTATAAGCCCCTCTCTCCAGTAAGCCTCGCTCTCGAGCGCTTGAAATCAATTAGCTCCCCTGGTGGACTTAATAGAGAATTTATGGTATTTTTAGTCACCTCTTATTGTTTTATTTAGCGTACGCAGCGTTTAAATGTGAAGTAGGAAGCTCCGTTCCAAAGCGTGAGCACGAATTACAATTTTTCATTCCTTCTAATGGCAGGAAAACTATTTAATTCCTCGAAGCTATCCAGCACATGGGTCCTGTTTCCACGGCTTCCCAATCACGTTAAGTGTGCACCATGAAAGTAACAAGGTTGAATTCGAATTACAGGTTTGGCTTCCTACTTTATGCTTCGTTCCTGAGATTTTGCATGATTATAGCATCTTCTAATATTTGCTTTTCATCTGCAATAAATTTATAGCTAACAAATACCGCAAATGCTCGAATCGGCTTTCTTTGAATAAGCATTCGCACCCTAAAATAGACCTCCATCCTGAAGGAAGAACCCCCTCGATTAAATCCAACTCTGAAATGTGATCTTTCCTATTTGAGTTTCCATTGACACTTTGTAGAGTTTCCAAAGCATTCGTCACTTGTTTGCCCCATAGACATGTTTCCATTAGCTTTCTATGCATGCAGGCGCCGCTAAAAACTTGTTTTCTTTACTCAGACTCACAGCAACGAGAGTTTGTCATCTCTGCGCAGAAAAATTGCCAATCATCTTGGTATACCACATGAATGTTTAGTAGTTTCGTTTGCTGAGAAAACTGTAAGTTTGCAACTACACTTTACTCCATTCATTACTGAGTTATTTAGAAGCATAAGCTCATCCTTTTAATCTGCACTGCAGACATTTAGAAGAAACTTAATCTTTCAATTTTACCAATTGCCTTGTCTTTGTTGTTGAATGAATAGCTTATACAATGTCTAATTCGTTTTGCGAAGGGACGCTGTAGAATTTTGCCTTTAAACCCCCGAAAGTACGTTACAACTGCAAAGGTGATCATCAGAACATTAGAAGCGACTGGGTGGTAGTGTATCACACTTCTCTATAGACACTTCTCCAATTTTAGCTTATGACTTCACTGCCATTTATTTTATCCGTTTAGTTGACCAATAATAAAGACACAAAGCTACTGCATCAGCTAGGCCTAGAAAGTCACAGCGCTATTGTTGTAAAGTCAATAGGCTCATCTGGAGCAGCAGCGAGTGTCTCCTCATCCGTTGCTGATGATGAGGTTGGATTTACTTGTTACAATTTTATATCATGAACATCATGAACTGAATTATATAGTTTTTCTTATATCCGGATAGTAGGATGGCTGGAATCTTTTAGTTAGATATTCTACTTTAGTTTGGTTTTTCCCTTCAGCACAAGCTAATCCGCATGATTGCTTCTGTTTATCCTGACACTAGGAATTGTAGGTCAAAATGTCAATGCCTTTCTATCTTTGCCTTGTTAAATGTTCAAGTTTATTATAGATTGAGGTTATAGTTTGTCACCAGATATTGCGTTGTGGATTTTTCAACTAGTTAGAGTGCATTAGCACAATGTTCAGCTTCACAATCCAATTTTTGTCTTGATAAACTGTATCATATTCACTCATTTTTTCAATCCTTCTCCCACTCTCACTCTTGCCCTTTCACTCACCCTCTTACTTAACCTCACGTTCACCCTCTGTCTTTCTCTCTCATTCACTTTTTCGCTCTCTCTCTCTCTCTCTCTTTCGTAATTTCACTCACTCACTCTTATTCTCATCCATTCTTTTGCTTTTGCTTCTTATTCTCATCCATTCTCTTCGCGCTAAATTACAAGTTTCAATTGGTGTTAGAAGATATGTAACATTCATGAACCAGATGAACTACACAAGATGTTTTGTTTTTTTAGAATCTGAAGCCATCATCACTGATAGAAAAGGTATATTGCAAGAATCTATCTTTCTTGATTCGGCTTTTTCAGGCAGCTTAATCACAAGTTGACCGCGCAATTCTACTGATCTAGAATTTTAGAGCCATGTTGACAAGACTAGTAACCAATTTTTTTTTGCACCGTAGCAATGTTTACTCGTTTGTACTGTTTTAGATTATTTCCAGCTGCCAACTTTCTACCATTTTTATATGCTTTGAGGGATTTTTTTCTTTAATTCCTTACTTTTTTGTCAAAGGAAAAAGGTCTTCCAAGCTACCTAATGGCCATTGAATACAAGATCTTTGATAAATTGTATGAACTTGCTCACATTGAACACAACGGGTAAGGCCTAAAATTGTATTATATGCAGATAGTGCTGTTTTTGCATTGTGATCTGAATATCTACATTAACTTTCAGAATTTTTAAAAGGTTTTATCTTTGGACAAAGCCTTACCGTCCGAATGCATAGAGCTCTTAATGTTCTAGTTTGATCTAGTGAAGTGTCGGAAGAATTACCATCCTAGAATTCAACGTCAAAATTTGTTTTAATTCAACTACTATGGACACGCTAGGATATTGTACTAACGTGCTTATAGTGGTTCCTTGGCGCGATGCCCTTTCCAAATCTGTACGAAATTGTAAGAAAGTTGGTCATGCTTTATTCCGTGAACTTTTGTGTTTTACTCATAGTAGTTCGTCAAATGGTCAAAACGCCCCCCTCCTTCCAAAGGAAATTGTTTAGAGACATCCCTGGCAAATGGCATAGAGCATAGATTGGGATCTATGTAAATCTAAGAGCACCTACGTAAATCGAGGAGCTAGCTTTAACTGCTGTCTCTTACCCCTTTATATTAAATCTGTTTTAGGATTACCGATGCTCTGCACGAACTACTACTTCTTCTCCCAACGGACACCAGTGTGCTCAACGCCTTCGATGTATTTCTTTTGCAAGTAATACTATTATCATTATTATTATTATGTTTAATGCATGTACTCTCAGATGTAGGGATGTTGATTAGGTTGGGCGAATAAAGAAGGTGCAATCAGCAACAAGCCAATAAAGGACTCCCCTTATTGTTTGAACTAAAGTCCTACATAGATAATGTCTTTCTTAAAATACTTGCTGTTCCAAGGATTGCTGTCTTTTAAACCACCTGTATTCTTTCTTCAACTCCAACCTTCTCCATATAACTTTCGAAGCAATCTGATATGCAGTCTAGTGCTCCAATCACAGCGGGTATTTCTGTATTATTGTTATTGTACTTCTTCTGCACGGTCATTATTAAAGGCTTGCTTTTGTTTACAAAATTCAAAAACCACACAATTTTATAACCGCACATTCAAAACCGCAAAACCGACTTCGGACAAAAATCATTAAAATTGAGCAGAATTGCTTCAAATTTAGATGCATTCATCAGATTGTTTTTTAAATAGCTAAGTATAGCAGTATTTAAATCAATATATTAAGTAAATTTCAGTCCAGAACCTAATTATTTCAAGTGATATTGGAATATCTTCTTCTGCACGGTCACTATAAAAGGCTTGCTTTTGTTTATAAAACTCTGTTGCTTGGAGACACGCTGCATATCAAATAGCATCTTTATTAGCTTCATCTTTGTGATTGATTTGAATTAAGCTGCTAATTGATTCATGCATAACATCGCAGTTCAATTACTGTCCACTTGTATGGATGTTCCATGACAGAAGGACCAGTGCCAACTTATTCCTTGGCACCGAATAGTAGGGGCCCTTGATAGCAGATTTTTGATAATGTCACCACCCATTTCCATTTATAAGACACCCCCAAACTAAGCAATTTTGAGGAAAATCCGACTCCCTTTTTACTACCCTAAGGATTTGATATTTTTGAAAAAGATAAGTAAAACACATTGACTTTGTGAACGCAAATCAATATTAACAAGTAAGGAAATCAAAACAAATTATATACCTTATACTTAAATACATTTTTAGCAACTAAGAGCAGTAATTGCAGTAATTTTGAAATGTTTTGGTCCCCATATTGTTTAGTGAACATTGCAACCCCCTAAATATTCTTTTTTAGCAAAGTGTTAACCTCCCTCCTTATCATACTCCTTTCTATTGGGCTTCAACGAGTAGACAAGGTCTGTGAAAGGGCGTTGCGAATTGCATGCAAAGATTGTGAAAGTAATTCTGTAGATAATCTAAACAAATCCCTGACTATTCATCAACACAATTTGCAGTTGCTTATGATAGAAGTATTCAAAACCAAAAAAACTCAATCGAACTTTCACGAAGGATATCTTTGTAGGAAAAATAGCACTTATGGCATGCGAAACCGAAGTCATTTTCGACTGCCAGCAATAAATGGTACAGAAAATATTCTGTAGAGATGGTCGTCTATGTGGTCCTCGTTACTGAATATTTTAACAGACAGCGACATGTTGCAAGAATTTAGAAGGAGAATAAAATGCAGCAAAACCCCGCAAACAAGAACATAGGAAAACAAGAACCTACAGACTGGTTTTTGGAAAGATAAGCCCAAAGATAACAAAAAACGTACTGATTTCTTCCCAAGTACTTTTGAGATGGTACAGCATATTAGATAGCACATGAAATTTTCAAATTCTCAATTTCAGGGCATAGGCAAATTACTTTATTTTCATTATTTTGCATTGTGATTGATCCTCTATAAATGGAAGTTCAGTTAGACCACCCACATATCTGTTTACCATTTTTCTATTCATCATAATTTTCAGTGCCCTGGCGATAAGAACCACACCCTGAAGCCATCATAAGTACCACTTTATAAGAATCTAGTCAGTCTGCATTCTAAAAAAGTTGATTCTTTTTTGCGGGGTTTTACTGTAGTTTGGTAGTATTTGTTGTAGTATTTGTTGCAGCTGCAGAGTGTGTTACCTTTTTATTAAGGATTTCAGATTTTTAGGTTAGTCTTATCTATTTTCAACTAATTGTAGATATATCTTTTCTTTATTCTTAGTATAGTGGGCCTTAATTAGTTTCGTTTTTAGCTAAGTAGAAAAGCCAGTTTTAAAGTGTGTTCCAATTAAGTCAGTATAACTTTCTCAAATTATAGGATGCTGCAGTGGAATCATCGAGTAAAACAGCAAACAGTGTAAACATACATCGTGTATTTGAAGATTATTTTAAACTCAGTGGACCAAAGATGTCTTCTTTTAGATTATTGTATAATCTACAGGTAATCTCCAAAACGTTCTTAACTTTTTTCTGAATAATATCTAGGGATTCTGAGAGCATTTACATTTTTTCTGTAGTGACGTTATTTTATTTTTGCAATATATCTTTGCTCATTATCGAATTGTTTTTTTAATATAGGGTATATTTCCTTTAAATCTTTCTCAGTTTCTGTTTTCATTGCGGTTAGAAAAGCCTTCATTGAATATAAATGTATCTCAAAGTGATTCATTATTCTCATTCATCATAATTATTAGACTACATTGTATATAGTTAATAGTTGGCATGCATTTTGCATAGATAAATGCAAGTCGTTTTCATTGCTTTGCAAACAGTTATTTAATCCAAGTGGTCTCAGATCTTCTCTCAAATTGTTTCAAATCTTCTCCCAAGTGGTCTCAGATCTTCTCTCAAATTGTTTCAAATCTTCTCCCAAGTGGTCTCAGATCTTCTCTCAAATTGTTTCAAATCTTCTCCCAAGTGGTCTGAGATCTTCTCTCAAATTGTTTCAAATCTTCTCCCAAGTGGTTTCAGATCTACTCCCAAATTCTTTCACTTCATCTCCCAAGTGGTTGCAGATCTACTCCCAAATTCTTTCACTTCATCTCCCAAGTGGTTTCAGATCTACTCCCAAAATCTTTCACATCATCTCCCTCGTTATTACAAGGTACTAGCCGTATTGAGTTTAGATAAGTATAGTTTAAATCAGAATTACTTTACCCACTACTGTGCTTAGTTTGGTCGAATACGTTTACCTCTATCTTTTGTCTTGCTATTTTTTCCTGTGTTATTCTGTCAGCCAATTTATGCTTTCCTGAAATAGCACGCTCTTTTGCACCGAATATTAACCCCCCCCCCGATTGCATATTGTTCAAACTTTCATCACCCATTTCCATTTGTTAAGCACATTCCCCCCAACTAAGCAATTTTAAAGAAAATCCAGCCCCCTATTGTAACCCAATGAAAAATTTCAAAGTTTTAAACGGATAAGTGAATAAGATTAATTAACTTTGTTACCGCAAGTCAATATCAACAAGTAAGAAGATCAAAACAAGCTGTACAAGATAGCAACAAGTGCATACTTGTGGATACGTTCTAAAAGCAAGTAGGTTTATCTATAGCGCTTTGGTATCATGATGAAAATTTATACCTTATACAATGTTAACAACTAACAACAATAATTTTGAAATTTTTGGGTCCCCATACTGTCAACTGAGCATTGACCCTTCATCTATTAACAACCCACCAATTTCTGCTTTTCAGTGAAATATCAACCTCCTTCCTTAGTATGCCCCTACTATTCGGTGCCAGAGAGTATAGATTGCTCGTGTAGTTGCTTTTGGCATTCCTCTGTGCTTTTCCGGTAAATAGATTTGACAGTTTCATAATCTCAATTAGTATACTTTTCGTGTTCACCATAATGTAGCTGTTTTGTACTTTAAATTTCTTGGTTGTTTCATTTACCATGAAATATTTAATGTCAATTTTATTCTAGTAAATGCTACAATATTTCGAATTATTTAGGTCTAAGATTTCACTGAGACTCGCTAGAAAGAAAGAAATCTACTTTGTTTCGTCATCCATGATAGGTCAAATGTTTCATGCACATTTATTTTAATAAGAAAACGGTAATTTTGCCTGAGCCTCAATTTGCATGACTTTTCCCGAAATTGAGCCTAAGATTTTCTTAAATTTTTCTTAACCTTTACTGAAATAAACTGGCTAGAGTGGTTCGTTAATAATATTTTATACTTGAATTTGAATCCCATCTTTAACATGTTGAATGCAATCTTATAAAAAATACTTGAATTGTTGTACATTTATATCTGCATTCGCTTGTGCAGGTTTTAAGCAGCAAATTGATACCTACCGAAGAAAAGGAAGTTCTTTCACAATTCCGTGAAAACTTTTTGGATGCTGGTGGCCTTAGGTTTGTAATTATCAACTTAGTATTACGTCATTGTTAAATTTTACTGAATGTGAAATTAATGGATGTGTTAAAAATTATGCGAAAAGATTTTTATAACAGATAGCTACAGTACTATCAGTCTAACCCAGGGGTCTCAAACTCATTTTACCCTGGGGCCGCTGGCAGCATTCCTGGGTGCGGCTGGCCCGCATTATGTCGATTTTTCCGCATTAGATTCTACGTCGGGCCAGGGGACTAGACGCGCCCATCTGGTTGGCGGAATAGAATTACCCATGTGGGTTCGGTACATATCCAAAGAATCTAAATCATACAAAATTAGAGGACTGTATAAATAAATAAACTAATGAAAATATATAAAATAAATGCTGATAGCAAGTTCTTCCTTACGCTTCTTCACTTGCCAATGCGAAATCCCTAGAGTCCGATGATCAAAGTCAAAAATGTAAGTTATCACCTTCAGAGTCCAATTCTTTAAGAGTTTCATTCACTAAGCAATCCAGTCCCGTTTTGACAGTTCAATCACAACGCTAATTCTCGATTCAGATTTCGCTTCTCGAGTTACTTCTTCGTTCAATTCTCAATTTCTTTCTTTTTCGAATGTGTTCAATAATCAGAATATGCTTCATTCAAATCCAATCAATCAATGAAAATTCAATTCAATAAGCAATAAAATTCAGAAGTGAATAAACTCAACAGAGGTTGGGGGCGCTAGCGGCCACTTTTCCTACACATTAGGGATTCCACAAAACATTATTTAAAAAATATCGTCGAATGTCCATATTAACAGGAAGTGTCAACTGATGTCTTGGAATCGTGGACTGCTTGAGATTAGTGCGTTTTAGCCTAGACTTGACAAGAGACTAGGACAGAAGTTGAGTTAGAGGCCTTTGAGAGGTCAACCCATGCAGGTCACACAAGTGGGGGCCGCAAAATACTCTGTGGGCCGCAAGTTTGAAAACACTGGTCTCCCAAGGGAACATTTGTTGAAGAGACGCCTAGTAGATTGTCTGTTAGGATCTTGTTATATCGTATCCTTATGGCTCGCTGGAATTCTGATTTATGCAACTATAGTCACAACAATACCTGGATACGTATTAATTTTGCAAGAGACAGCTTCTTGGGTTTTTTTCTGTTTAAAATACATTAGTACGCCGCCACTAAGAAACTGACTTACAAGAAACTGCAGTCTGCCAGATTGCGCCATACCCACGCTGATACAAGAAACCAATTGCCCTGAAATTTTTAATCAGGTTTCTCAACAATAATTTTCATTGTAAAAATTATATGTCTCAAGCAATTCGTAATTCAAACTTTGAAATGAAATAATCATTGTCTAACATTTGGTTTAATGTAACCCAAGAAAAGCCAACTTCGTGGTTTCTTTTAAAACATACATGCACTTTTGATGAGATTCTTGCTGTAATCATAAGAAATTATTCATCCTGTTTTGTCTTTTGCAAGAAACCAAGCAGCCTGGTTTTACAAAATGTGCTTCTTGGTGGCAGGGTACAAAATGATATGTTTCTACTTCTGAAGCATGACTTCTCATTAGTACTGCAAATGTCTTTCAATGTAGAGCTATCTTCCCGTGGTACATCCTAGATCTGTTTTATTTCAGCTTGATTTTAAACATTCTCCAACCTGATGTCATCCCTTTGAGCGTTGCTTACGAATTAAGACAATCATGTTATTTTGTCTGTTTACAGTTAACGAGGTATGTCTTTCATTCATTCATTCAGTCATTCATTCATTCATGCATTCATTCATTCATTCATTCATTCATTCGTTTCATTCATTCATTTATTCATTCATTCACTCAGTCATTCATTCATTCCTTTCATTCATTCGTTCGTTTCATTCATTAATTAATTCATTCATTAATTAATTCATTCATTCATTCGTTTCATTCATTCATTCGTTTCATTCATTCATTCGTTTCATTCATTCATGCATTCGTTTCATTCATTCATTCGTTTCATTCAATCATTCGTTTCATTCATTCATTCATTCATTCATTCATTCATTCATTCGTTTCATTCATTCATATATTTGTCCTTTCTACATATTTTTTCCCTGAATATTTTATTGAGCTTGCATTCACATTTATTGTTACGTAGCAAATTTTCCTTATATCCTGTAAGCGTTTTAATTCTATTATATGATCACCGGCGATCAGAGAAATTAAGAACTTCGCAGGGAATTAAATTTCTTT
>WIPJ01000520.1:2530302-2577677 GCA_018155075.1 Cassiopea andromeda
TGCCAAAATCAATGGCAATCAGCACCCCTACGAAGCTCATTGAAAGTCCACTTAGAAACCGCGGCGGAGGCGTTGCTTCCTCTTGGCCAGGGGTGCACTCTGTGTCCCCTGTATCATCCTTTATGATGGAATCATCTCCAGGGAGTTCAGGTTGCACTCCAGACAATGCTACTGAAGCTAAGAGAGCAAGAGCTGGAAGCTTGATTAACAACGTTACTGAGTCAGCTCGAATGGTTATTGAGGTACCTTATTCATGTTCAGTTTATTAGCAATCTTCAACATCACAGCTACAGGGTGTCACTAAATCAGGGGCAACAGGGAACTCAGTTGAAAACCACGGATATGTTTTTGCCTAAAAAATATCGGGAAAATGAGGGAATTTGATTAACTTTGGATAAAATCAGGAGCTTATCAGCGAAATTGTGTGTGTTTCTCTCTCTAATAAATTGATTCCCTAATATGCAGATAGCAGGAGGTAAATATCTGCAAATAATTTTCTTCTTTTATGATAAAGGTAAAGCACACTTATTTGCTCAAATAAACTAAAATATACTTGAATAGGCTTGCACTGTGGTAAACAGTGTGTACTGCTTTTGCTTAGGATCTATATCTGAGAGAAAAGGGTAGGAATAAAGGAAAAATCAAGGAAATGTAATGGAAAATTACTTTCTTGATTTGGCAGACACCCCGAGCTACTAAAGTTCTACTTTCATGATGTGTTCAATGAATCTTTTTTGGCCTTCTGTAGCTCTATGAATTTTTTCGCCTTAAAGTGGCTGGTCAGTAAACAACCTTGGCTTGTCTAGCTTTTTTACTCTCTGGAATGGTAGACAGCTCGGCGAAGGTTGATTTTAGAATTTTAGTTCGTGTTGTTTTTTTGCCCTTTTAGTTCAGTATGCAAGGGTGAAAACTACGGGATATTCTGGGTGGCCTCTCACATGCAAAAGGTACTGAGCAGCATTAGGGTTTTTCATGACATACTTATGCCCCTCAACACTCTTATGGACATGCAAGCAATTAATTTGGCTCCGTCAGGGTTCCTAAACACATCGTTCATCGATCAGCTGCTTCTGCTCAAAATATGGAGGTCACATATATTCTGCAAATATGGGGCTTAATGGTTATTTTTAGTCAACGATAGGAGCTAAAGGTGCTGTATTTCTATTATTTTCCTCCAAGGAACGTTCCTAGAAACTTTTCTTTGGGAGGTGATGCATCTCCATTTTGCTTAGAAAATTGTCATGGCTCTTGAGTCTTCCTGGTTGTCTAGAATACAAAGATTGATGATTTGCCTACTGGATTTTGTAATCATTAACATAAATAGAAAAAACCTAACACAATGTATTACATTACAGTATACCCCCTCCCATAGTCATAAAGGACACTGGGTCACCGAGGTCTGGCTATGGATGGTACCTACATTTTAACAGCAATTTGTAATACTTATCAAACGAAACGTAAACACAAAAGGATGAGAGAAAAAAGTACAAGCAAATAAAAGCAAGCAAACAAAACGTAAAAACAATTGTGTCTCAAGTTAGATGCCAGAAAGTCCTATGGAAGCAAAAAGCAAAATTTATATAGGTGATGATCATGATTGATTTGATTGGATGTAATATTTATATAAAATTTCAAAAAGACCTTTAGGATTTACAGGATTTCATCAGGGCAGTGGCGTAACGGAGACGTTTGCGATCCTTACAGTGAGCCCCTTCTGTCGCGAATAAGCAAACTGGATGAATGAATCCAGTCTTGTTTTAGCAACAATGGTTAGTAAAAGTAGTGAGATGGCCTTAGGAAGCTTTTAAGCACAGTATGGCCTAAAAGCATACAACAACAAGAATTTGTTCGGGGCTCTTTCGGTGCCTCTTGTGGTCGAGGCCCTTAATTTTTGAACTAAAGTACCCTAAACTACGTTACGCCACTTATCAGGAGGTGTGATGCCCTCAACCCAGTGTAGAATCATGCCTATCTCTTTTTAGTTATGGTTGGACAATTTTAAAATATGTTCAGTATTTTGATTAGATAACGCTTAAATTTTGTAAAGCGTGATTGCTGAGTGCATGTCAAGGCCTTGTTGAGCCTTGATTTGGATATGTTGTCAGTATGACGTATTCGGTCTGGCGATTCATATGGAAACGAAAGCAACTGTTTCATGAAAGAAGAGCTGTTTCACCTATTCGAAGTTTTTTTTATACAATTTGCTTTATTTCTTAAATTATAATCCGTTCCTTACATTTTGCGTTTGTAATGTTTTGTTGCAGCATATAATAGTTGAAGTACGCTCTTTTTATACAGTCCATGCCCAGAAGAAAATTGGCGCAAGAGCCTCAATTCGCACGTGCACTCTTGTTTGGACGAGTTATTGTTCTTAGTTATCTAGAAATGCACGTGCAGTTCAAGATTTCTGCAACTGAAATACAGAGTTTCTTGCTGCTGAAGCATGTCAAATATCTCATTTAGGATAAACTGGTAAAGCAGAATTCTGAAAGCAAAATAGACTGCCACTAGAGTTCCAGTTACGATAACATAGTCCCTATTTAGCATGTGCAATTGCACGGTTGACAGTGATGCTGACACAAGTGGTTTTTCGCTTGTGCTGGGGATTTTGCACGTGTGTGGAAACGCACATGCGCGATCGCACATGTCTCCGGGCATGGACTGTTTATATAAGAACCAGTAAAATTGAAGTTTAGTCTGGCTGTTCTTAATTCTTCCTAAATTTTGAGGCTGAATTGTTCTTAATTTGTTCTTAAATTAGTAGCGTGTAGGCCATTTAGAAATACATAGAAAGACAATATACTAGATAACATTGAATGTTTTGATTGATTGAGAGGAAAGTGTTACAACCAAGATGATCTCTCTTGCGTATTCATGTTTTTACTGAAAAAGCTTATAAATATTATTATAAACAGACAATGTTAGCACAGTACTTTCAGGCTCAGCCTTGTTCTTAATTTGTTCTTAATTTTCCAACAAAGTTCAGGCTCGTGTTCTTATGAAATTGTTCTTATAAAAAATGGGTGTACTGTATACTATGATCTTTGTTATCGCTTCTTTTCAAAATATATCTCCCTGCATTCAGTTGCAAATTTGTGGGTGCGGCTTGTAGTCAAGGGCCGCTATTATTTTTAGAGCGTCATTTCATGCGGCTTATAACCAAAGGCAGCTTTTAATCGAAGATATGCTGTACTCTGAATGTGTAGTGTAATAAGCATTTTCTTAAGACTTAGGTCTCATCCTGTTCAAAGAGTACCATAGATTTATGCCACTTTGTGTATGGTTGTCTCACTTATCAATTGCAACAGATCAAATTCGAGCCCACTGGATAGTTTTGCCTCACGACAGAACCCGGACTTGCATTTGAATCCATGTAAGCAGGAACTCTGTTATCACTGGAGAATATGGCCTCGCATAGGACATATGTTAACTTGGTTATTCTATAATGGCTTGGTGTTCATGGCAGACTTGCTTTTCATTATTGGAAAGTCTTCGTCTCCGTGCTTTTGAAACTTATTTTCCAACTTCGTTTCTTAGATGATGGACCGTGACGATTATGCAGAAACTATCGCGTGCTTGTTACGAGTTGCATGGGCTGCCGCAGCTGGTCAACTTCAGTTAAACAATTATCGAAACAGGAATGATGATGATTCTGAGAATTCAAATTCACTCAAAAGTGGAATTTGCTCGTCAAGAAACGAGATATCTTCTATGGTATGTAGCTGGCATTGTTTTCTGTAAAAAATTTAAATAAATAAACAGAGTCCAGAAAAGTCACGGCCCCATGGCTGTGAGCCGGAGAAAGATTTCTTAAATTTGTGCCATTTTTGAGGAAGGCTCAGTAATTGTACAAAAAATCTCGCTTGATGAAAATTCTGATGCATGTAATTCAGGTGATTTGGCATGAGAAAAATATAGGGACAATATGAGAAACTTCACATTGATGCTTTATAATGAGGAAGATTATACATAAAGAAGTTACTGCTGGGAGAAGATTCGACTTTTTCCTGGACTCTGTAAATGAAAAGCTATGTATACCTTAAATCCTCGAATTGCCCCGCTCGAAGGAGCTCCCCTTGATAAAGCACCACCTTAGAGCTACAGATTACAAGTAAGCCCCCTCCTCGAAATCATTCCCCCCAAGCATGTGACTGTAGCTATTTAAGACTCTATTACTGCTTTACAGAGCTACGAAAGAAAAAACAGCCATTAATTAACGATAACTTATATGTCCTTTAAAAACATCTAGTTGCTTCTATTTGTAGCATTGAGGAAACAAATATTTCAACTGTAATATGACTAACTACCAGAATTATTCTAAAGCCCTCCCAGCGAATGATCCCGCATGCAAAAGTCCAAAAAATGAGTAAGCCACCAGCAAATTCGAAGGTTTGCAGTATATATGCAGTTTCGGATTGGGCTCAATGTTTGACCTAACAGCACTTGAAATTGAACTATTGTTATCATAAGGTTCAAAACTTTTTTTTGAAGCACTTTCCAAGCTTACTGTTGAAGTTCTTCTTACGTGTGTTTCTTAAATGTTCCTATTTTTATGTATTTGTTTCTTTATAGAAAAGCGGGTAAATGATCCCACAGTGAATTGATTAATTTAGTGTTTCATAGTATACTAGATTAATGTTGTTTTTGGTTGTTTTAGGATACTTTATTGTCGGAAAAAGCAATTGAGCTGTTGGTGATGTGCTTGCAGCTGAGAGCAAAGCTAATGAATGTGTTTTACTACTTACCAAATGTCAACGAATTTATCATTGAAATACTTGTTGGGTCTCCAAGCCAGCAGGTCAGTAGGATCAGCCTAAAATCAGCAACACACTTTTGCACATTGCTCCTTTTCTACGTCTTATCTTTGCCTATAATTCTCGATTATGAGCTATTTTATTAATGCTACTTTATATGCTTTCCCAAGGAACGGAGAGTTTACGGTGTTTCGGCTGTAAAGCCTCTATCAAGTCTCTAGTACGTTCCCCAATTAAAACCCCCCACTTTTCAAGCAAAAGAAGCCCTTCTCTATTAGCCCTCCTCTCTCAAACACCTTGTAATTGAATGGGTTGTGGAGGCGTGGAGAATACTGCCTGATGAGAGCATGCGCGCTAACTATGGTACATGTATAGAATTACTCGTGTCCATCTTGGAAATCGAGATAAAACTGATTCTTTCAAAGGAACCCCAGGGAAAACATTTGTGTTCAAAATTTCCCAAGACTATGAATTGATCCTGCAGATTCTAATAATGAGGAAATTGTAATTGACTGTTAATCAACTTTTGAATTTGGTAGCAAAGTTTTTTCCGTGGACGATGCAGAAGAAATGCTTAGGGACATGTTATAGAATTTGCAACTTCAGTTAGTAATATACCCCTTTCTAATGTGCCCCCTTTATATTAAGACTCCCTCTTGGACTGCAAATTGTAAATGAGTTGCCCGAAACTTCGTAGAGCTTTCGTAGTAACATTACACCTTTAAGCCTAGCGCACACAGCACGATTTTTGTCGCTGAGGACGAAGAATTTTGTCGCTGGCGACAAAAATTTGCTGTGTCCGAGAAACACATATAGAAGATTTTTGTCGCTGACGATGATCTTCATTATCAAATATGCTAGAAATTCTTTTTCGTCGCTGACGACAGAAGACAAGGCCTCTGTTGCCAGCGACAAAAATCGTGCTGTGTGCGCTAGGCTTTAGACTGGCTTCTATTTTCTTCGTTTTGGATACTTTGATTTGCAATATATTAAGACTTGAATTAGTAATGTTTACCTAGCAAAAGCTCGACTAAGTTTGTACCAATAAAATAATTTTTGTTTTGTTGCACGTGATCGATCATTGGCAACTTGTCCCCTCAACATTACTCTATACTCACATCTTCCTTCAAACCATACCCTTGTCTTCCGGATTTTCAAACGGATAATGTTTTCTAGCAATATTCGGTCACTGCATGCTTTTCCTTCCATCTATATTTCCAGCTTTTTTAGTTTCTTATTATTTTGCAAAAACCAAGCATTACTTAACAGTTGTCTGTATAAGTAAGTTGTTGATATTCAATTTAGTGTGTTTGTGTAGGTGCGGTCAACTGCTGTTAAACAACTGACGATACTCAGCGAAACTGAAATTAACGGTCAGCAATTTTTTCTTCGTTTTCCTTTTTTCATCTTGTCATTTGTTATTCGTCTTATCTATGTTTTATTCACTGATTAATGTTTTTTGTTTTTTACTATTCGATAAAATATAGATAGATTGAAAAAGACCATCAGTTGCTTCTTTTGTAGTTATTGCGAGAAATTTGCTCAGCATCTCAAATTTTTGGTTCAAACTTAGAACCGAAAATTACATGATTCTACAAAGAAATTTTCCGCATCCACTTTTTTCAGGCATTTAATGGCTTTCTGCTTTCTCTGCTATTCCATTCTGCTATTCCACTATTTTAAATTGTAAAGTTTGTCACGACCCACTGAAAAGCAGCATTAGCTGATGGGGTTACCGTGCGTAAAGAATGAAATGAAATGAAACTTCATTGCTGTCCGAATTTCTCTGGAATCTGCAAAACCTCCTAAACTGGGCGAAGAAATCTCATAAATAACCTTAGGAAATCTAAATGACCTAAAAAATTTGATGAACAAGAGTGGGAACCCTGGAATAGTAGACGGCTGTGTCCCACGGAGGATCACCCATCATGTGTACTTTTTACGTCATTTTATGTCTAAAGTAGACGGCAGTTTAAGCATTAGTAGCAGGTGATAAATCGCCAGTTTCCATCTTCTGTTTAAAGCTCTGGTTAAAATATCTTTTTGTAACTCATCTTTTGCTGCTTTTTTGGGGGGGGTGGGTATTTTGCAGCTCAAATTATTTTTTGTCTTTCGATTTTGCAGAACCTAATGTGGAAAAAACGCGCGATTTTCTTCTGCGAACATTGCTGAAATCGCGCTTGCCACTCTGGAATCCTTCGACGTACTTGCGAGCATCACACCACAGGTATGGGTTTTAAAATTCTATTTTTTGTTGTGCGCTTTTGGGAAATGGGGAAAAGGCCCAGAGGTCTATAGCAAAGCCCCCCAGCAACTAGAGTATGACGAAACAGAGCGGGAGGATAAAATCAATCTATTGTTGGGAATATGAACCCTTCCCAGTTCAAGAGTCATTTTCATAATACACCCTATGAGCATTAACAGAAGGCCTAGTCACATTCTGTTTGATTTTGAACAGCGCTTGGCTCGTGCATGGGGCTAGATTCTCTGGCCAATGATTGGCTTAGGCGTTGTACGGCCTAGTGGTAGGTTTCAGTACGATGGACAGTCGTCGGTATCCTCAATAATCTTGTTTATTTTAATTTGACGGAAGACAAATCGTGGGAATGTGGGAAGGAGATGGGTGGTACCTTCCTGGGAAGGAAGATGCTGTTTGTAACATATTTCATGGGTAGACGGTTCTAGGAATACACGATTGCTTGTGGGATAGGACTCAGTTTCGGGTGGTTCCGACACGCCTCAGTAGGTCAGGTGAAATATTTCTGATTCCAGGGAAAAATGTTAATGTTGATAAATGTTAATGCTTATCAGAATGAGAAAGTTACATTTTGCATTTTTGGGTTTGTTTGACGTGTTTTGTTTCTTGTCACTGATTTGTATCTTAATCTTAACAAAATTTTTTATGCGTTATGTTGTAAGCTTAGATGGCACTATGAAAAACCTTGAAAGTGGATAGTATTATTATTTTATCATTCATTTTTCTTCTTTATTAATTGCCATCTCCCTTATTTTCTTTATAATAACTTTCAGCATGCTTTATTTATTTTTGTTTTTCTGAATCAGTTGTCGGTTTTCGTGTATTTCTTCTTTATTGTCTGTTATTTTTTGTCTTGCTCTTATTTTCCATTTCCTGGAGAAATGAAATCTATGCAACGTTCTTCCAATTTGACATTACTTTCAAATTATTTGTCATGGGTAGTGGAGAGGGAAGCTAAGAATGTAGCCCCCACACCTTTTTAAAGAGTAAAGCGGTACCTTTCGATAAACAACAGCCACGCCCAGCTGGAGCAGTGGGCAATCCCCCATCCCTTACTTTAAATAGTCTCTGATCAAATGGTACTTATTTCTGCTATCCTGCTCATACCCTCTCGCTATCTCTTTCGTTATCAGTTCTACTTAATTCAGCAATTTTCTGTTCCATATATTTTTGTGTTATTATAGGAAGCACATGGGCGAGGTAGCATAGTGGTTAGAGCGCATGCCTCCCGTAAGGAAGGTCTAAGCTCGAGCCCGACTCGATACCCTGACTGAACGCTCGCTCACGGCTCACCCAACTGCAAATGGGTACCTTGTGACAATACTAGAGAGATAAAGGCGGCGAGGAAAGGAGCTAGCCACCCTACCTCACATGCTGATGGCTCTGGATAAGTTGTCCTCTCTAACAGGCATTCCCCTACGTACAAAAGTATACGGGACTACCTTTACTTTACTTTTTTATAGGAAGCACATGGGGCTGTTTATCTACACGTTTTTTTATAAGAAACCTAGCACTCGATTCTCGATTTTACCTCCGTTTCCCCCAATTCCTTGGGGCTTGGAGGGTGCCTCTGAGAGGACTTAAGTTCTGGCACGAGCATTTAGGACCGGATGCCCTTCCTGACGTCCCAATGGCCTGCGTTAGGCCTCGAACCCAGGACCATGTTGGTCTGAGTCGAGTGCTTTACCTCTAGGTCAGGGCTGCTCTTTATAAGAAACCTAGTACTAGACAGCCAAAAATTTAAGAAATTCTTAGAACTACAAGGAAAGAGCTAGAACCTTTAGACAAATAGCACATTGAAATAGTTTCCCAATTTAACGTAAAGCTGTACCAAAACAATGTAAATATGACATTGTTTTAGAATTTAACTTTTACTGACGCAGTTTATTTGTTGTAGTACAAATAGTTTGCTACATTCACCTTATTCGTTCGCTGTTACAGCAATTTAGTTCGCTAAAGTAAGAAACTTTTAAGAAACTTTTGGAACTGAGATGTGGCCAAGAATTAAGAAACTTTTACTACTACGCCTTGAGCGAGGCTTCTTATAAAAACAACGTGTTCCGTAAATTCAATGCCAAAATCTGAAATTGAAGCAAGATATATCCTGAAATATCATGAGCCACACTTATTGATGGTAATCTAATTATGGGAGAACACCCAGAAGTCTTAAGGTTATTAGCGATCCCTTTGTTTCGGTGTTTTCTTTTCTGTTTTCATTACCCTGTCGTTCTCTTGCTAACATTATTCGTGCTTTTCTTTCATTTTTTTGTTCCTTTCCCCTTCTTTTTGTGTCTCTTGATTTTAGTTTTTTACAGTTCACCCAGTTTGTAGTTCCCTTAAGCGTCCTTTCACCCCCCCTTGTGTTCCCTTTCACGTCCATTCTACCTATTTCCGTTGCCTGGATTCCCCACTAGTTCCATTATATTCTTTCTACTCTATTGATAATGGCAAAGGAGTCAAATAATCGAAACATTTAGGTCTTTGGATAGTGCCAAGCCCTGTACATCCTGTTATTTCACTGGATAGTGTCAAACCGTTAACGCCGCAGTTTGTGAGTCGTTCAAGTTATGAGTACAAGTCGAAGATATGGGTCCTTTTTATAGCCATTGTAGTCCTGAAATTTATCGTGAGGCTGCGGTTCTACCATCTAATTTGATGGTCTAATGCGAATCAGCAGTGTATTTTTCCTTCAACTTTAAGATTTAAGTCTAAGAATATATCTTGAATGCAGGGACGTAGCGACCGGGAGGTGTGGGGTGTATCACCCCCAACTTTTAGAACTCGAGAAATTCAGGTAAAATTGGGTCATTACATCCTCAAAATTGTGTAATTTTTGAAGCGTTGAAGGCTACATAATGCATGTACAACAGTTGAAATAACGTATAGTTAGAGACCTGTAGTGGATGCTATGGTCTTTTCTCACTTCTTCTCCTTCTCAGCGTCACCACTAAGCCTCAATTCACAGATAAATAAACTATGAGTGAGCATTCAGTGGCTGATCGAAATGTGATTCAAAACTGTCGACGTCTGAAAGCCTTTTTTACTAACCGTGCCATCGTGCTACAGCCAAGGCAATGCTGTAAAGCGATGAATCTTGTATCGGCCAGCTGTAGTTGCTGATCTAATGCATATTTTTAATGTGCGTTGGTGGTGATTAGCACCCCAAATGATTTATGGATTATTGCATGTTTTGTTCTGATATCCCGACAATTTTCCTCATTACCTCTCCATTGTTTTCCTTATCTTTCACTACCAAGTGATTGTACAACACTGTTCACTCTGTGATGGAAAACAAAGGGTGAAAATATGTCGTATTTATATGCAAATGAGATGTTTTGATTTTGTTCACGTTAAAACTTAGGCATATTGCTTCGGTTTATGAATTGGTATCACCAGCATGGAATGACGAAGTGTTTCAATAAGGATTTTGCTCCCAAACGGCGTAGTAAGGAATTTACAATTTACACTGAAGCCTGTTCCGTGTTATTTCATCAAAAGATGTGCATCAACGTATTTCATTATGGCTAGACTACTATCGCTTTCTATCTGCAGAAAGTAGCCATTTGCTTTCGAGAAGTCCTGATTGTTGGCAGTTTCTACGAAATGAGAGATGCTGAAGTCATCTTCAGTTGTGATTTTGTCAATTTATTACGTGTTTCTGTTGGTCGCCGGTCTTTTCCTGAACGCATTACTCTTAAAAGTAATTTTATCATCAAGAACTGATCGCAGGAAGATATCTAATTTATATTTGGTCGTCTTTCTTACAGTATCCGTTGTAGCGTGCCTTGTCATTGCAACATACCATCTTGTTTGTCTTCTAGTTGATTTACCCGATGCTGATCCTGCGTTTGGTCACTATGCTGATTCCTGCAAGGCCGCGAGGTTTTTCGTCTACACTTTGAGCGTTTTGAAAGTTTTAGCGCTCCTTCTCCTATCTTTCGATAGGTTCTGGGCATTGTCTTCGCCTTACCATTACTCAAAGCATTCCAGAAAGAGTATTATAGTCTACTCGTTTTGCTTTATTTTCTTTCAAGCAGTGCTCACCATTCTGCCTACTACACTTATACCAGGTGTGATCACATATCAGAAAGTAGTTGGGTTAGCCTGCCGAGTGAGCTGGTCAGCGGCGCCCTTGCCTTTCGTCATACTTGTCGTGACATTGGACTTCATCTTACCAGCATTGCTGCTGATTTTTACCAACGTTGTCGTATTCTGTTTGGCAAGAAACCAGCGCAGAAAAATTGAAGGACTGCAGAGAAGGAAAAAGGATGAGAAGAAACGTAAAGGATTAGGGTTAGCTAAGACTCTTGTAAGAACAGTAGAACTAATGGAAGTTGAGAGGGAAAGAGACGTTCCCAATAGTGGGAGTTCGGTTTCCTCTAGTCAGCGTACGTTGCTATCGCTTGCCAGCCAGAATTATCTTTCCAGTTTACCTGTTGATTCCAAGATGGTAGAAATGAACGAAGCGTCTCGTTCCGATTCTGAGAAAAGAAGGGAGAAGCCAGTTGTAAATCATGCTGATGATTTGCAGGAGAATGGGACTAGTGACGTATTAGAGCATGAAGTTGAAACAACAATCCGCCTTGAAGTGCAAGAAGAGAATGGAAATACATCGGAGGAAATTATTCCTGTAAATGCAGATGGTCCCAGTGGTATTAACAACCAATGGCATTCGCTGTCTGATTTTAGTGATTTCAGTTCTGCTGGCAACGCCCGTAGTACTCGTAACCAAGACGAATTCTCTAATCTTACGAGAGAGAAACAATTGAAAATTTTGTCCTCACCAAACAGTCAAGTCTCAAATTGTGATCTAGATTTAGATAGCACGAAATGGAACATAGTCTTTTCAACGTTGCTACTGGTGATGCTATTTCTGTTGACTTGGTTACCATTCATCGTATCACATTTGATTGAAACTCTTTCAGCATCGCATGTCTTGTCGAATGAAACAGTCACGATAACTACAGCTTTGAATAATGCTGACGTTGTAGTCAATCCTTTGATAATTCTTTTCTCTAGAGGGAATTTTCGTAAAGGGTTCCTATCACAGTGTAGATCTTTCTTTTTAGTTTGTAGAAGAATCAGGTCTGCATGATAAATTATTTCAGAATCTCTTGAATATTGTCACCCATTCTCTTTCAGGGGTGCCGCTAGCCAACTCAGCGAGGGGATGCACCCCACACACCCCCATTACCTGAGCTAAATAGTTATAGTAGCGTAGACGGATTTACCAGGGGTGAAGGGAGCGCAACACCCCCAATATTTTCATACCATTCGGTAGATTGAACAGTATTTTTGCCCCATTCGGTAAATTCTGAAATATTTTATAGTCATTCAGTGAACTTTAAAAGTTTAACTTATTTTTTTAGTACCAAGATTGATTATTAATAGTAAAGGTTTGTTGCTTCTACCACAACAGCAACTGTTTGAGATAGGATAGTAGAGAAATTAAAAATGGGCGTGACTTCATTGTCCAGGAATCTGAAAAGTGTGGGGACGATTGCACGTCATAATCCTACACCCCCCAAAAATAGTCTCTTGAGTCTGTCCCTGCTTCTCCATCCACGTTGTGTGTTGCAATGCATTTGGTTAAAATGTTAAGCAAAGTGACGACCAATTGCTTGGTGTCAATGTTGTATGTCCGTTGATCATAGCTTCACACTTGACAGACCACTATTTCATATAGAGCTAGCGGCTAAATTGAAATCCTCAGATGTAATGGCATCTTGGCCAAACCAATTTTGTCCAATAGTCACTCAAAACATTCAATTCAACAGATCATAGTATGGTAGTAATTGGAAAATTCTTTCATTTGGCAAAACAATTTAGCATTTCATGGAAAGTTGTACAATTGCAATACTCTCAGATGCCAAATAAACTTCCACCTCCCGCTTATTGATTTTTTGATTTTTTTCCAACCCCCCGGACCTTATTAGGACCCCACGTTTATTAATTTTAAGGAAATTGACTTTTTTTACAAACCTGTCATTTCATTTCCTTTCTTTGTTAGTATTATTTACGACCAATTTTCAAGGCAAAATAGCATGCTTTTGTATATATTTTAGTTTTATGACAACCTATTTTTATTCTTTCCTTCCTTGTGTAATCATTTAAACCCGTTACTCAGATTCCTATCCCACCGTCTATTTTGACCCCCCCCCTCATTAAATTTCGGAATTTTTTCCGACCTCTTGTTTATTAGGACCCCCCGTTTATTTGGCACTTGAGGGTAGGGTTCAATGCACTATCAGACTTCATATAGGTATTTCCTGGTTGTAGATGTGTCTAAATGTTTTGTTGAAGATAGAGAGTAGCTAGATTTATTTAGATATTGATTGAAAATAATTTACCACAGCACGAAAATAATTGTAGATTGTTGATTTATTGGAGGGTTCAATTTCTACGGGGGGGCTTGACTTTTATGATGGACGTAAAAATTGTCTATAAAGGGTTTTGTTGAGTACTTTAAAGGTTTTTGTTGAGAGGTATAGAAGTTTGAAATCTCTTAGGGCTTAAAGGCTTTTTATGCAAACCCCACTGTCTGAGATAAGGTCATTTTCATAGAAGGTTTGGATAGTGAAGCGTAATAGAAGCTAGATCTTACCTAGGCTATGTCCATTGAAGCATAGATTGTTTTTGCTAGTATCAGACATGATTGCTGTCTGTAATAAGCTGCATTCTGTATATTTGTTGAAGATCTGCCTTCTGTGTGTTTGTTGCCTAGAATTACTAATGGAGCTATCTGATAGACCATTATTTGCTAATTACATCGTAGCCACGATTCTAATCCCAGTGTTTTTTTCTCTAAACCAGAGGACTGTAGTGAAATATCAATTACTCGCCTTGACTCAAAACATGGATATTGAGGGCCTGTTTTTCAATCTTTTGCTCAGACTTTGCGGTGCTTTCATAGATGTTGTAGCATATTGGCAAATCCTATTTATTTGAACATGTGCTTATGGCTGCTTCAATATTCCCAATACCTGGCTAATCTTCTACTTAACCTTGCGTACACTTTCTAATTGATATTTTCATCCTATTATTGAAAGTATAATGCTGTTCTACGATAAATTACTTGCAAGTATATGCCAGCTCTATCTACCGTTTCCTTTATCACAGTTGCCAAGTTTCGGAAACTAAAATGATGGATAACAAAGGAATGCTGTGCAGTGGCACTGAGTAACTACGAAGGAGCTTGCTTTGGTGTATCCGAAAAGTGTTCGCTGTAAAATGCAGGCCACGACGGAAAACAGGAATGGCTATTCTAGAGTTGAGAGTTTTAATTGGTCGAGGCACTGGGGGAGACCTTCAACCTTCACCGTATTTTTCATTGTTCAGCTCTATGCATCATAAAATGCTGGAGATTTTTCCATATTTTGTGGTTGCAGGAACTTGGCTGGAAACAAGCTTAAAATGCTTGAGTCTCCAGCAGAATGCGGAGGAGACTTAGCAGCTACGATAATTGATGGAGGATTTTTCTATTGAGAATTATTGTGCCCTGAGGAAAATTGCGCGATAACATCAATTTGCACGTGTATGTGTGCCCGCACTGTTGAGCTGCACTTGCGATGCAAAATTCATACATTTGAAATACGAACAAGTTCGTATTTAGCATGTACTGTCACATACCGGACAACAGTGCTGGCAATGATGATTTTTCATTCGTGCTGTGGTTTTTACACGCTTGTGGACACGGACGCACGTAATCGCACGTGTCTCCGGACATGCACTGAATTTGTTATGGAAATTGGAGACCAATTGCTAGATACCAGCGTTGCCGTCTATTGATACGTGTCGCAAATGATACAGTTAAGATACTCAACAGTGGTAGATTTCTCAACTGATGTGAATTTCATTTTTTTAGAACTCATTCGCAATCAACACAATACTTTGAGCTGTTGTGCAATCTCCTTCTTGGTATTTCAGGTAGGTTATTGCATCTGAGTAGCTTGAGAGTTTAGCAGTATTTCACTTCTAAGATTTTGTTCTCGGTCTGTAGGGAGAATGTGATGTGAAGATCACAATATGGGTTATCTGCATGTGAAAATCACAGTGATATGGTCACATGAACATGGCATTACATGTGAAATCTCAGTAATATGATCACATAAAAATGACATTACACGTAAAAATCACAGCCATATGATCACATGAAAATGGCATTACATGTCCAATTCACATTAATGTGATCACGTGAAAATGACATTATATGTGAAAATCACAGTGATATGATCACATGAGAACATCATTATATGTGAAAAGTACAGTAACGTGATCACATGAAAATGGCATTTCACGTGAAGATCACAGTGATATGATCACATGGAGTTGTCATATAGGATGCGAAAGTCAAAATAATATGATCAGAAATGCAATAGTTCTTTCGTGCATTGACTAGGATTTGTTTTTAGAATTTAATGCAAGTTAATTTCTACCAGAGGCACCTTTATGTACTGGAATCTGTTTTATAAGTATCTGCTTAATTTATACGATCCACATATTTGTCTCGAGTTTTTGCCGCTATCGTCTGCTTGAAATCTCGTAGTATTTAACTGTTTCCATTAAGACATGAAATGCTTGCATCAGCATGTATATGGTTCTAACTTTCAGAGAATGAGCAACAAGAATTAAAAGTTCAACCATCAAAACTATTGGATGATGAAATACATTGGCTCTCTTCATCTGGTGCAGGTTGGTATCTGTCCACTTCATTCATTTATCTGTCTACTTCATTCATTTATCTGTCCACTTCATTCATTTATCTGTCTACTTCATTCATTTATCTGTCCACTTCATTCATTTATCTGTCCACTTCAGTTATCATGCTTTCTTCTGACATGTGCAGGGGGTTGTGTACTTATATAAAATTATGAGAATAATAGAACCACTACCCAAGAAGTATGGGTAATTGTTTTAAGATTTGAATAAATCTTATCTTTATTTTATGCTTGAATCTAACAAAGCAAATTATTTTTCTTCATCGTTAGTTAGTCAGAAAACTACAAAATTTGCACGACCCATTTGGCATTGAGCAAGAAGAAATCTAAATTTTGGAAGATTATTTTTGAATTTTTCCCACTTCTCCACATTTGATCTGAATACTTAGTCAGGGATGCGAATTATGCTATTTGGGGGGGGGGGAATATCCGTTGATAGGATCGAGCGTTTTTTGACAAGGGACCAAACAGGATTATGATGGTATTGGAGCCAATGGAAAGGGAGGATAGGAATTTATTTGAGTTTAGTTTTGCAAACAAAAATGTTTGAATTTCAAGCTAGCGTAAAGAACAGTTTAAAAAAGCGAACTGCATATGAATAGATGTGTTTATTTGAAATATCTACTTCAACTATCTGTATTGTCTGCTTTCTATCCCATCCACTTTGACACTCCCCTTTATTCCAACCCCTCCTTTTATTAGTTTTATAAAAATGTTCCATCCCCCGATTATTCCCACCCCCCCGATTATTGGGTACTCTAGAGTACCCATGCAAAATAAGAGAGTATTGCATTAACTAAAACTTATCCTTAAGAACGTTTTTCTTTTTTGAAAATAACGCATTTTGTACATGTACAGCTATTGTTGGTTGTTAGTGGTAAATATTTTAGTTGAAGTAAAAAATGTCTACACAAGTAAACAGGCAATTGTGTATGTTTGAATGATTCGGAGTGTTGCAAATTTCAGCAGAATTTCCAATATATTTAAAATAGTATTCTTCCTAAGTGTTAAATTATGGTGTTCTTTTATTTATATTTCTTCGTACTCTTGTTTTATTTGTCTCTAAGTTATATGGTATGTCAACCATGTCCTTCGTCTTTAGTTTATTTTTTGACGAAGCGTTTGCTTGGATTTGTGTAATTCGCCAAGCTAGTAGTAAATTGTTTGTACATAATTGCAGAACCAGCATTGTTACTGGGACATTTGAAGTTCATTAAGACATTGTTTGCATGCGAAGGAGTTGACAAAAGAGCCATTGGTAAGCAGTATCTACTTAATCAACTACTAGCTATAGTGGTAGTGTCTCTTGATATGAAAACAGTTTTTTGCAGGCTCAATACCCTGGTGTGGCTCCATATGTAATATATGGCCAGTTATCAGATAAAATACGTATTTCCTATCTTTATCTGTAAATCTTCTTTCAGACGGTAGACTTTGTTCTTAAGTTTTGGGTAGTTACAGGCTGTTATGGCCTAAGCAAGTAGCGCTTCCAAGCAGTTCTCAATATCCATATACGATCAATATTTACCAATTGCTTTTAGGTCTAAATTATACAGAAGCTTTTAGTCATACAAAAATCGTTTTCGCTATTCTGCTGCTAAGTTCTGGAGTGATGAAAGGAAAAGGAAGAATTTGTTTGATTCAGCCTTGTTTAGTTCAGAAGGTTCTCCTAGTTTTGTTTCTTTTTGAAAGGAAAGCGTGAAATTTAATAACAGCTTAGTTTTAACACGTTTCCTTACGTTAACTAGTTAATATGAACACGTCATGATTTACTATTGTAAAATTTTTTAAGAAAACTGTTTTAGTACATAGTTGTGGTATACGGAAAGAATTCTACCCTAGTTTGAAAGTATTTTGAAATCAATTCTATTGGTTTTTGCATTTCTTCCATATTAATGAGCTCATCAACATTAGAAGGACTGCTTGCGAGCCTCTAGTGTATGATGCAAATTATCCTTTTTCTCCGACATGAGAGAGTTTTAAAATAATTTTAACAGGAGAAGAATATATCAAGACATTGCTGGATGACTTCTTGTTTGCGGCATCAAAGGTTGTACAACTTCACCAAACAGTTGCAAATACTGTGATATTGCAGTCTGGAGTTAGGTTAGTTTGGCGTTCGCTTCTGTGAAATTAATTATTGCTCTGAAAATGTGATAAGTTTATATACCACGAGAAACTGTTGCAAAATTGTGATGAACTTTCGCCTCTGAACACAATCATATGTTTCAATACACTTTATGTATCAAAAATTTGATTATCACATTTAATAGCATGCTTCGAAATTGCAGTTCTTGCACAATATTCTGCTATGTTGCTTTTTCTGCTTGTAACATTATTGCAAATGTTTACGTTTTTTGTAATATTTACTGTGGCAGCAATGAAGCATCGTAAGAGCCACTGTTTCTTTTCTTAGCTGCACTTCAAGAGAATGTCGTGTTGCAGCTTTCGAAATCTTTGTAACACTGGCTGAAAATTGTACTGAAAATCTTTGTGACATTGCCACGCAGCTGATATCACGTCACCACAGTCAATTAAGTACATCGAAAGAGTGGGAGGTAGGTTTGAAATCGATTTCTGTTGGAGCATGTTGTGTGTTTACTACATCAGCCAATTAAAGGAATTGATCACTTCATGACAACTTTTGTGGAAGCTTGTGTCTGTTAATTTATGTGTGCATATTTTTGAAAATGTTTGTACGTGTTTATATTTTTACATAGGGAAGACACTTGAACACTATCTCCTGCACTGCCCACAGTTCTGTGCTTTGCGCCAAACTCTCCTTGGTCAAATATCAGATGTTGGATTTGATATAGCTAGCATGTGTACTAAGGATCTTTGTTGTTTGTTGTTGTATGGTAAACCTAATGGAAGCACAATTGTTAATAGGATGATTTTAGAGGCAACAATATCCTTTATTAAATCTTCTCAAAGGTTCGCGTAACTATTTTGGGGCAACAACAGCTAGTCCCTTCTCACCTTGTTTGCTGTTGAATTTACTCCTCTTATCTGGCTCATGCTCAGGGTTATGGCAGTTTCCTACCCTATAATCGAAATTTCATTCAGTATTCTCTGCACTTTATTTATTATCTATATTTTGGAACACACTTATTGTGCATGTGTGTGTGTGTTTGTGTGTGTGTGTGTGTTTGTGTGTGCGTGCGTGTGTCTGTGTGCGTGCGTGTGTCTGTGTGCGTGCGTGTGTCTGTGTGTGTGTCTGTGTGTATGGGTGTCTGTGTGTATGGGTGTCTGTGTGCCTGCCTGCCATTGTCCTCAGTATGGGTATCAAATGTGTAAATAAAGAAGAAATTGTAAATGGCACTCGTAGTGAGGACTCAATGATTCTACGTCTTTCCTCATTGCGAGTGTTCACAAGGACAATGTGTAATCTTTGTTTTAATGTATTTGTTTTTTTATTTGTAAAAAAAATATTTTTATTCATGAGTATGTTAAATTTGCTACCATAGGTTTTCTATTTGACCCCCTCAAGTTACCCCTTTGAGTAGTCCCACACTAGATCAAAAAGATGCTGATAAACCTCCTCGACCACGTACCACTTCCGGTCATAGCGATTTTTGTCATTTCAATTTATATTGGTACTTTACAAAGCCTCGACAGAATAAGGATTCCTCACATCAGTGGTAATTGCACATCCAACATGCAGAATTCATCATAAATTAGGCCAAGCCTTTAACTATGAGTTCGTTATCACCGCCCATTTGAGGAGCATTAATGCCAACATTTGGACATGTTTATGATTTATCATATACTGTAGAAACCCGCATAAAAGAACATAGCTTTTGCCTGAACAGCCTGGATAGGTTGTTAATTAGTGGATTGGTACTATCAATGCTAGCCTATAAGGTTCTTACCAAGGTTCTTTTATACAGCACATCCTTTGCATGCATTTACATTGTATTCAGCACAAGGATTCTTGGTGTTTCTTGAGAACACTTTAAAGTCAGAATTCTTTTATAATACTATTGTCATATGTTGTGCAACTTGAAAAGTGCAGACAACTTCTGAAAATTTCTACTCGTAAACTTTTAAATAAACACTATGAAATCTATTATATAAGAACCATCCCCATTTCAGCCTCTTTGGGGTTCTTATTTAAGACATTGAAGCAATGAAATTTCAGCCTCAAGGTTCTTATAAAAACAAGCTCTTTTGTATGGGTTTGTACAGCTTAGCAAATTTCTCATTTTCTTTTAGCAATAGCAACAACAATTACTAACAACAGCAACAACACTTACGTGCTTTCAAATGGAATATGACCAGTCATGGATATAGTTTTAGATGACCTCTCCCCATTGAGCCCCCATCCAAAAAAGTTAATAGGTTCTCTTGGGGATAAATTTGAATATTTGCGGGTAATTAGATGTTTATTAGATCTCAAGTGTCAGCTTAGCCATTATTGCATCTGTATGCCATTTTCTCTCGATATTAACTCCGTTTCCCCCAATTCCTTGGGGCTTGGAGGTTGCCTCTGAGAGGACTTTAGTTCTGGCACGAGCATTTAGGACCGGATGCCCTTTCTGACGTCACCGATGGTCTGCGGTTGGCCTCGAACCTTGGACCACGTTGGTCTGAGTCGAGTGCATTACCGCTAGGCCACGGCTGCTCTCTGTATGGCATTTTTCTGCCTGTGAGTAATTCCCTTTCTTATGTCTTGTCTTAGTTTCAGCCGCCAGTTGCAGCGCGACCTTCTCTTGGCTTCGTTGGTCTTCAAAATGGTGGAGCAACATGCTATATCAATAGTGTGATACAGCAATTGTACATGCAACCTGGAATTCGTGAGGTATTTCCAATGTAATTCAACTCATGCCTTGTGCATTATTTCTAATTTTTTCTCCATTATTGGTGCTGAATATCTCAATGTTATAGTTGTTCAATAATTGGATAGCGATTGTTTTGTGCTTCGGTTGCACTTACACAAATGCTCCTCCATGCTGCAAGGTCTGCTTAAGTCAAACGAGTGAGTATAGCTTTTCTTTGTTCTTTGAAACAGCAACAGCAACCAAATACATCCCTTTTATGGGTCATCCATAAAGGATGTCCCTTCCCTCCTCTTGCCCTTGCCTGTCCGCTTTTTGCTTAGTAAACCCCTTCCATGCGGACACTGAGTTGGAAGACAATTAAAGAGCTACAAAAAATGTTAAAATATTAAAGCTCTTTGAAAAATATACCCATACTGTACTTATTTCTTGTTTACGTCTTTATATTTCAATATTTAACGAAGGAAGATGATGATAAAATGACCTTTAAATGTCCTCTCCTCTCATAAAGAGACTGCATTGAAAACTGAAGTCCACTTAAGCTAAACCACCTCCCTCCCTCTGTCCGCTTTTGTCCGCATTGTTGCTAGCCCCTCCTTCCCCTAAGGTGTGGGCATCCTTTATAGATGCCCCCTTAGAAAGATGGAGGGGAGCTGTGAAAGAAATGGTACTCCGTCTGGTTATAGTAGTACCCTATAAGCGTAGTTGATTAGGATGAGAATTTTCAGAGAATAAAATACTGTATAGCTTCAGTATATTTGGTGTTTAAGGTGTATTTTACGATAACACGATCCTTAGAATTGAAAGGAAAATATTTTTGTTTTTATCCATGGGTGGCAGGCAAAATAGCAATAAACAGTTCATAATATTTCGTGGAGCTGTCTGGAATTGGGTATAATTTGTCAAATTTTTTCAGCAACAATAAAATTGTTTCATGTCAAACAGGATCTCGCTCCTTCTGGTCCTTAACCAAAGTTGTCTCACAAAACTTTTGCCATTCTTCTTTTCCACCTCTAAAAACAACTCTGGCTCATCTTCATGCACTCCTTCCTCTAAAGCTAACCTTTTCGCATCAACCTTTGCTTCCAATTCCAATCTTGATGACCAAGATTTCCAACCTCCTCTCTACCCCACATCCACCATCACAATGTCCCCTATTAAGTTTTCTACATGCAAAGTCCGGAAAGTCCTTCTTCAGCTCAACACCTCCAAATCTAGTGGACCTGATGGTATACCTGCTATAGTTCTAAGGTCCTACAATCTTGGTATTTTCCCTTCTTCTTGGAAACTCGCCCACATTTTCCCTATTCCCAAAAATGGTGACAAATCTGACCCTTCAAACTATCGCCCCATTGCAATCACTTCTCTCATCTCTAAGACTATGGAGACCATTATCACCAAGCAACTGCTTGCCTTCCTTGAAACAAACAGCCTTCTTTCTGATCATCAATATGGGTTTCGACAAGCCAGATCTACTGGTGACCTTCTAGCCTATGCTGTTCATGCTTGGTGCTCTGCTCTAGAATCCTACGGTGAGAGTGGAGTGATCTCTCTTGATATTTCCAAGGCTTTTGATCGCGTCTGGCACAAAGGTCTTCTTGCTAAACTGCCAATGTATGGTCTTCACCACACCCTCATTAAATGGATTTCTAGCTTTCTATCTGGTAGGTCAATTGCAATTAGGGTCGATGGCTACCTCTCTAATCCTCATTCTATCAACTCAGGTGTACCTCAAGGCTCTGTAATCTCTCCTGTTCTTTTCATCCTCTTCATAAATTACCTGCTTTCCTCTATATCTCCCAGTATTTTCTCCTTTGCTGATGACACTTATTTAAGTTCATCTTTTTCATCCAATCCACAACATCTTGCCTATTCTAATATTTCACCATATCGTAACATTTCAGCCTCATTTCTCACCAATTACTTGAAGAATGTAGAGAACTAGAGTAGTAACAACCTCGTTAAGTTCAATGAAGAAAAGACAAAACAGGTTGTCATATCACGTAAACATCACCAAGATTTCCCCCCTGCTTTCATGAACGGCCATAAACTGGAGATTTCATCTTCTATCATTCAACTTGGTCTTTCTATTTCATCTAATCTCACTTGGAAACCCCATATCAACTCCATAGCAAAGCATGCATCTCAGAAACTTGGCTTTGTTTCTAGAGCCCGTGGTTATTTCTCACCTCAACTACTAACTATATACAAATCCCAGATTCGTCTTTCTCTGGAGTACTGCTCTCATGTCTGGGGTGGTGCTCCTAAATCTTCTCTCCATCTTCTTGACAGAGTCCAGTCTAAAGCTATCCGTCTCATCAACAATCCAAACCTCACTAATTCTCTACAGTCTCTCTCCCATTGTCGTCTTGTTGCAGATCTTTCCATTTTCTACCGCTATTTTCACGGACATTGCTCTCAGGAAATCAAGAATATTATTCCTGATCCAGTGAGGCATGTTCGAATCGCCAGAAGCTGTACCTATTCACACCCTTTCCAAGTTACACTGCCTAATCCACGAACTCTATCTCACAAATCATCTTTCATTCCAAGAACTTCTCAACTGTGGAACTCATTGCCACCCACGACTCTCCCTGAATCCTACAATTTGTCATCTGTTAAATCTAACATCAGCAAACTTGATCTTGTCTCCCTTTCTACTTAAACTTCCCGTTGTCTTCTCATTTTTTCCTATGTCGAGGCTTTGTTGTAGGCCCTATGGCCCTTCCCCGGCATTACTCACTAAAAACAAAAAATGAAAAAATTAGTCGTTCATGCACCTTACAAATTACATCTGGCGAACAGTATTTTTTCTACTACCATTTTTCTTGTTTTAATGTGAAGGCCCATCTCTACTTCGTTCAGTTTTCAGATGGGAAGTCTTGTTGCAAACGTTTGGGAGAGAACTGGATGCGATCAATTTCGCATCCTAGACCCGAAATTCTAACGAAATGGAGATAGACCTTGAGACGGGAGTTTTAGAATAAACAACTTTCTGCTAATGAATGCAAGTTTAACACCTGAACTGTGTTCTTTTCCTCCTTGAATGTTACCATGAAGTTTATAGTTCTTCTTTATTTTCATATAATTTTCTTGTCGTAGGCAATTTTAAAAGTTGATGAATCGAAGACAAAGGAATCAGAGAGGTGTGTTTTTTGGTTTATTTTGCATTCTGTACCGTTGTTATTTGTTTACGTAATGCTGTGTTGTTATGTTGTATAAAATTTTTGACTAATCAAATGTTTTATAGTATCAAGAAGTGGAAGTCATATTTTTCGATTGATTATTTCTTTTCGGAGCAAAAGTCTGTTGATAAACCTGAAGAAACACATTTAATACTAGTGTTATACTCAGGGATCGTGCAGGTCCTTGAACTCCTTGAAAAGTGCTGGAATTTGAAATGTCTCTTCAAAGGCACTTGAAACTCCTTGAAATTTGAATGTTTACTGTTTACTTCGTTCACAGCAATAGAAAATGCAAAACAATAAGTAAAAGAAATATCTAAAAATAGTTTGAAGTAGATCCTACAAGTAAACTCGTAAAATGCCAAGAAATCTCTCGTTTTTTGGTATTTTGGGCTTCTTGCGTGTCTCATTTTTGGTATTTAAGGCTCATAGAATATACTTGTTTTTATCCATAAATAGTCCTTGAAAACTCCTTGAATTTGAGATGAAATCTACAATGTCTGTTACGAAAACATTTACAATGGCGTTTGCAATATTATTTACGATGTCTTTTGCGATGAAATCTACGATATCTTTTGCGATAATTTTACGATATCTTGGGATGAAATTTGTGATGTCTTTGGCGATTGCATTGTGGCGATGTTTTCTCGCATTACATTTGCGATGACATTCTTGAATTCATCTTTGGATTTTGAAGGTTACAATTACAATTCTTGTTAATTGTGACTTTATTCTTTCTTTAGCGTGTTTTATCAAATTCAAACTATATTTGGGCACTTGTTGGAAGGAAAGATGCAATATTATCGTCCAGAAGCATTTTGGAAATCATTTAAGTTCTGGGGACAACCAATAAGCGTCCGTGAACAGCAGGTATGAAATCACAATTCGCCTGTATCTTCCCATTTAGAGCCATTTCCTCACATTCACTGCCCTAATAATTAAGTGAGACCCACACGGGCAACTTTTGTGTTTCAGACACAGAAACATTTGTGTTTAAAAGACACGCAGACGGGCACATTTTGTGTTTCACAAACGTTTTTCCAGATTTGGCATATTTGATCTTGCCAACAAAGTTTGAAACTATATCTCAACAATTATCTGTATTTACATGTACGTTTAACCAGTCATTAATGATTAAGCCTGGCGCACACGGGCAACATCTCTTAGTGGCGCACAGGGGCAATATTTTCTCAAACACAAAAGTCTTTGTGTTTGAAGCGCAGATGTTGCCCATGTGCACCAGGCTTAATCGTTAATGACTGATCAAACGGGCATGTAAATACAGATAATTGTTGCTTTTCATCAGAAATCTTGTAATTTTGTCGACAGTTTATAGTCTCAAAAAAAGCTGGGCTATGTCTTCCATCATCAAGAAACTAAAATTCTTCCCTATGTTTTATTCACCAGATGCCTGTATTGTTGGTTGCTAAAGATACTTAACTCATTTCAGTCATGCAAAATGGAAGTAACATCTTTTAGGCAATTCTCAAACTCAATATTTTAGGCCCATTAGATGCATAGCGTTCTTCATAGCTATCGTGTATTCACCAGAAGTGTTGCGTTCATATTTGCATTTTCATTCAATATTCAGCAAGTGAATATCTAGCAATTGAACCTTCTTTCTTTATATTAATGAATTTTTGGTTAAAATTCAGAATCGTGCTTTGTTTTCAGGATGCGTTTGAGTTCTTCACCAGCATCACAAACCAACTTGATGAAAAATTGAAGGTATTTACTTACACTCCTTAGGTGCAATTCATATCAATGTGCCCCATGTTCTTTCGTGAGCATGTGTTCTCCTTCCCAGGAGAAACGTTGTCTTTGTGAAGCTGTTCAATGAGCGTGATTGACAGAATTATAATGAACTCGCCTAAGGTATTTTACACCATCGAATTCTTCACGGCCTTATTAACCAATAGATTTTATCATTGCGTTCAACGAACAATGCTTCAAACTGCAGCATCCTCCCCAAGATAGTTTTTCATCTGTGTGCAAGCAGGACTGTCCTTTCATTTAAATGTTTTGGAATCTGTTTACATAAAGACTCAAAACCCAGTCTTGTGTATACAAAAAGAGTTCCCTTTTTTCATTAGGACTCTTCAAGTAGACAGTGGTTAATAGGCCCTAATTGGCAACTCTTGGAGCCAATAAGACGCATCCTATCTCATGTAACCGCATCTGGCTATATGTTTCGGTTAAGGGTTGATTTTTACGTCGTACTTAACTCGAATCAATTACATAGCCCAGATAGAAAGTAAGTGTCTATTTAATTCATGAAAAATACGACGTATAAATCCAATATTTTAATTGAGTCGACTCTAATATTAGGTGCGAGTCAAATTCATGATGCCCACTCGCATTATGCGACATAAGTTCGGGTTGGCTTTATACGTAGCACTTAACTCGACTCGAATCCAATACAATTCATTCCAGTCCGGCAATTTGAGGCCTCGCACATGCGCAGTTCAGATTTTTTGGTAGACTTGAGGTTACCCCCTTATCGGTTACGTGTCAAGTTCTTTCCGGTGTTTTGTTTGTAGATATGTTCTGCACGTTTTGCTTTCCTCATCGGTCTTCGATGATCGTTGAGCTAGGAACCTAAAATTAGTCGATCTGTACTGTTTATCTCTTACCAGAGCACCCCATAGTAATATCGTACCTTTGATAGCCTGTAGTAAGTTTATAGAATTTAATACAACCACAAAAGATGTGATATTATTGCTATGCGATGCATTACCCTTTTTTATGATAATAAACTACCCCATTCAAAAGGGCACAGTTAGTCCTCATTTTCCATTTTGGCTGAGGGCAATGAACGTTCATTCCCATTAAACCCTCGTGGCAGGCGCCCTTGGTGAAATCAACCGTGCAGTTGATTCGAGTTGAGTTAAGTGCGACGCATAAAGCAATTGACGAATCTAAGTCGAACTTTAGTCAAATCAATTGTATAATCGATTCGAGTCGAGTTAAGTGCGACGTATAAATCAACCTTAATCTTTCGGTCACTATCCGACGTTTCATACTCTGTCGAGTGTCGGACGAAAAAAGCTTTTAAGTATGTTAAAAGAATGTTGCCGCGTTTTCGTGCTGTAGTAAAGTTCTGTAGTGCCAACAGACTTCATCTGTATTTGTGACTCCTTTCCTATTCCTTCTACCTTTTCCCTCTCTCATCGTTATATCTAACCGCTTTTGATTTCAAACTACATTTAATGATGCTGTGATTAGGGTTTTGTTGCACTCTTCCCTTCTATCTAAATTGATACTTGCTCGCTCTCGCTTTTTGATCTCCTGTTCATCGTATTAGCTTTCTGTTAGTCTCATCATCTTTAATTAGTACGATTTCAATATTTCCGTGCGAATGTTTCCTGTAGATTTTATGCTCCAACCAGATGCTCTTATCATATCTCTTCCTTCCCTTAGTATTTGAAGGCTTGTTTTTTGACAGTGCTAAAACTTTGCGTAGATTTTCTCTTTACAGTTCCATTTTACAAACATTAGTAGCCCATACTTTGTGCTTTTTTATTTAGGAATTCGGTCATGAAGAAGTGTTTAAGAAAACGTTCTGCGGTATTTTTGCTGACCAAAAGATCTGTAAAGATTGCCCACACAGGTATTCCATTGTGCCTATAACAAGGATGATATGAATAGCAAGATAAAGTAGTCTGTTACTGATTTTGTATTTTCATTTACTTTTATTCAATAAGAATTTACAGCCTTTTTATTCCAAGTAATTAGAAAATTTTCGGCCTGATGCTTTAGCAAGGTTTTTGTTAGTGGTTAACTTTCTATCCACTGGGAAATAAACTCAGCCTGTTTGCCAATCAAGCCTTTTCATCAGGGCTGCCATCGAATCAGAGAACTCATTGAAAATCAGGGATTTTATATTCAATCAGGGAGAATCAAGAGAAAAAGAAAGATTTTCCGAAAAATCAAGGAAAATCAGGGAACTTTTTAGTTTCTTATAATTTCATTTCAGAGTGACGATTTTCTCCATCCTCAATCATGCATACAATTGAGTGTGGTATTTGCCAAATTATACCCTTTTGTGTATCATTCTGTTCTATGCAGTCACTATGAAGCGCAGTTCATTTTGTCATGAAGCCATAAACTTATGCGGCCAAAATACTCTCACTCCGAAACTCCATACCTGTTCAATGAAATGATGAAATAGTACTGAAGGATTATAAGATTAACAGGGAAAATGAGTAGCATTTCACTGAAAACATCAGGGAATGTCAGGGAAATTTTCTTCAAACAGCAATGACAACCCTGTTCATGGCTGCCCCAGAACTATTGCATGCATTTTTGTGATAGGTGGACTCACGCCTGTGTTTTTGCAGCTTGTTACATACGTAGTGTAGTCTTTCAGTTACATTTTATCTATATAAATTTGATTTATTTGTTTAAGTCTTTCTCTTTAATCTAGTTATGAAAGAGAAGAAGAGTTCTATTCTATTCCCGTAACTGTCAAATGTCGCACATTGGAAAGTTCTCTTGAACAATTTGTGAATGATGAAGTAATGGAAGGTGAAAATGCATATTATTGTGAAAAATGTAGAGAGAGTGTAAGTCTATACATTTTGAATTATGCCGCTTTCATGAGTTCAGGATTATCTGATTGCAGTGTTCATAGGCTAGTACTGAGGGCACTGAACAGAATGGTATGTTTTATGATAAGTATATGCGTTGAATTCACCTTGCTATGTTTGGCATGCATAGAGGCTGTTCTTTTTGTAGTGTGTTCTCTCTATCATATACGGCAACATTACACTAACTGTATCTGTAATTTACGTAATGCTTTTTTGCTTTCCTGGCCAACCCAATGTACGTTTTTCGTACTAACAAAAGATAGGGTAGCTTATGCTTTCGTGCTTATGGAAAGTTCCCTTTAAAGAGGGAACTTGTGTCGGGTGATCAGCAAATGAGTTCAGATGGCCGGCTCTTTTTCCCATTCTCTGTTTCTGCAGTGATTCCAACGGAACGGCAGTCACTGTTAGACAGTGGGTGAGCAATGATGCCTAGCTCTATGTGTTCCTCGCATCGTAGAAAATAGAGCTGCGTATTCTTTCGACCATTTGGACAGTAGACAAGCTCTGTAGCCACTAAACTATGTACACATAATTATTCCATAGACCTATTGACTGATAGAAGTCATATTTGAGCTTTTTGGTAGTCGAGGTATAGCTTTGCTTACTGTCTCAATTGATTTTTTCTTGTTGCTCCATCCTAGAGAACGACCGTAAAAAGGCTTCGTATCAAATCGTTGCCTCAGGTATTGGTCATTCAGTTAAAGAGGTTCTGGTATGATTGGGAGGCAGGTAGAGCGATAAAATTTGATGATTCATTTCAGGTACATTTCAACTTTGCTTTTTGTTTACATGATAGTACACTAAAATTTTGTGTAAATTTATTAATGTACTATTACATTCTATTAACATATTAATTCGTTTTTGTTTTGATATAATAGTGTATTATTCTGTAAATATTAGATGTCTTGAAAGTATAGCTAATTTAGAATATCACAGTTTTGGTGTTTCTCAACGAAGCGGCCTGCATCTCAAGTATTCGTGCAGAATTCTTCAAGTGCCTTATGCGAAGGTGCTTAATAGGAACAGCATTTATAGCCTAAAATGTTTAAGTTCTTTTTGGTTTCTCTTGCTACTGACTCTCGTCTGTTGTTTCATATTTCTGTTTTTCATTACAAACATCATGTTGTTTTTGAAATGTTTTATTAAAATTTGCTTTATGTATTTATGATACTTCTTTGTTCATGAATTCTTGTAAGGAAGTGTTTACCTTCTTGCACATGGTGCTATTGCTACCATTTTGTGCTGTAAGTACTTCATATAGATAGCGATTTTGTCTATTACAGTTACACTCTGTACTACTACTGGTTTGTTGCCAATGACAATAAACACCCTCAATCTCCTTATTTTTGCATCTCGTTCTTAGTTCCCATGGATTCTTGATGTTAAGCCTTACACCAGTCAAGGAAACTCCAAAGATGAGACGAAATCTTTGTCAGGGTCAGACAAAGACCTTGCCGAACATGCTGCCACAGATGACCAATATTTTTATGAATTAGTTGGAATTATAGTTCATAGTGGACAAGCGAATGCTGGTCATTATTATTCTTTTATAAAGAATCGAAGGTTTGCAGTGTTGTTTGTTTTAGGCCATTTCCAATATGAGCTGTTTTTACTTTACCGTTTCTTCGTCTCTTCATAGTTCTCTCTTGTTTCGAATTGCTCGTTCTATAAAGATTTTATGTGTTACATGATTTTTTGCAATTAGCAAATAAGCTGGCCTACTCCACTGTGTTTGTCTTTGTAGAAAATTTGCCTTTGTTTAACCTTCTGTAGACTCTAGTCTTCTATTATGCATGAGAACTTTTCACTCTTTGTAGCAAATTATGGCATTGAGGTATTTGTAACATTCAAAAGTCCTAATTTGATTAATTACAATTTTATAGTTATATTTTTCTTTCAGTTAGTTTAGAATTCAAAATTTTGGTTTTTTACTGCAAGCTTTTATTCTTGTAGGTCCAGCACAGGACATGTTAATAGATGGTATAGGTTCAATGATACAACTGTGGAGGAGTTTGAAATGACCAATGAAAACCTTGAGACTGAATGTTTTGGTGGGTCATACAAAGTAGCACGACAAGACAAAAGTAAGTTGGGAATGTGTGTGTTTTGATAAATGCAATCTTTAGCTGGAATGAGATTTGTTGCACTCTTGAGCTGGTGTGGGATTTGGCCTACTTCAGGAATTTCAAAGAAAACACGCTGAATTCCATTCTACAAATTTTTTGTTTACATAAGGTGACACTCAAGGAGAGCTATGGTCGTTGTATTCTATATTTTGAGACAGTACAGGCGATGTTTTCTAGTTTTAATTCATACCAGAGATACTTAAATTTGAAGAGGCCGAATCTAGACGGCAGGAAATGATGGTGAAGAAGCAATTTGAATAACAAATGAGATCCTAGTTCTCATAGTTAGCTACAGCGTACCGGGCATTAATGGAGAACCGCATAAGGTATGGTAACATCATATTGGAGGTGCATCTCAAGCACCAAGCTATATGCTCTGCAGAAATTACAGTCTAGGGCCTAAAATTTGATCTAAAACGGAAAACACAAGGATGGGTGGGTCTATAACTGTTACCTGTCAAAAATTGATGAAGTATGACAGTCATATCACACAAAATTCTATATGGGAATACATGGAGACAAGTGCAAAATAAGTTTACCAAGAGGTCCCAGATTTCAAGCTATTCAACTAGAAATAGCCAGAATGTGCATCTACCCAAGCCTCAGTCAGAAGTTACAAAGAATAGCTTCCAATTTACAGATGCATTGACGTGGAATGAGATCTCAAAACAACAAAGAAACAACCTCTCTCTAAATCGCTTCAACATGGAAATAAAACGGCTCCCGAGAAGCTGAGATTGGTAGTAGCAGTCAAGCACGACCCCTAGGAAAAGCATCTTTTAAATATTTTCAATTTTTTTTGCTGATGGGGCATCGTGCCTAAGCATTTATTTATTCAATATTCTTTAGTTCAAGTCAAGAAAAAGTCCTTTCCCGCGCCACTGGCGTATAGGGCGGCGCCTATCTCCGTTTCTATAGCCCTGGGCCACGCGTCTATGAATGCAGTGAAGGCTACAGCGTGGGACTGGTCCACTGGTAGCTTCGTAAGTTTAACTTTCCCACTCCATTCTCATATGTCGAAGGCCAGACGAGAAGGCAGTGAGTACCATTTTAAAAGTCTTTGGTATGACTCGGATGGGGCTCGAACCCCCGACCTACCGTTTGTGAGGCAGACGCTCTACCACTGGGCCATCACTCCGGTCATTAGTTCAAGAACATGCATTATATTGATTACTCATTGTATCAATCAGCGTATTTATAGTAATAACCAGCTGTTCTTATTTTGTTTATGCTTTATTGCATGAAAACCATTTTGTCTTTTTGTAGACAGCCAGTACCCAGAGAATCGCATTCGCAACTGGAATGCTTACATGCTGTTCTATGAAGCAATTGATAAAAATATTGTTAGCAACCTGCCACGAACCAACTCCAGAGACATTCTCAGGGAAGAGATTCAAGAATTGCGGCGGTACTTCTTGTTTTTTCCTCCGTTTATAAAGACCCTCCTTCACTGTATGATTTCTGCTAGTACATTAGATAGTACCATTCCTTGCTGTATGCATATGAACTATTTGGTTAACTACCAATTTTCACATAGATTCAATAGCAGTTTTCAGGGACGAAATGTAAGGGGGATATGGTGGGTGACCTACCCCTCCCCCACTTTGAAAATTTGCCTTTTCGCAGGGCAAAAACGGCGGTACAATGTGTTTCTGAAGGGCAACCTACTGGATCCAAGACCATTTGATCAACTACTGCTACAAAAAATAAAAGGTCACATGTAATTTTTGCAAAGCAAATCTCTGACCCCCTCCCTCAAATATACTGAAGCTACGTCCCTGGCAGTATTGCTTTCGTCCCTCCGAAAATATCTTTCTTATTTTGTGAAAGAAGATCAATTTGCTTTGATTTGCCAGGCTCTTCCAGATAATGCAATAGATAATGCTCTTGCCTGGTTTGCCTGGCCCCTCCAGATTGCCTGACTCTTCCTGGCTCTGCCTGCCAGGCTTAGAATTGCCTGGCCCTTCCAGATAATGCAGCATCTATGTCGGTTATTAAAAGATGCAACTGTCTTTTTTTTATATAGGGACGGAGCCTATGGTTTATGGTCGTATTTAAGTAATTTCCCCCAATGTACTGAGGAAGTTTAAGAATTATCCGTTGTTTAGTGCAAGCAGTCAATGCATGACAGGAAAATATGTATTCGCTGTTTCTTAGAATTTTATAGCCATCGTGAATTCTTTCATATTTCCTCCCATGTGTGGCCAAAATACCCAACCGCCACTAGAAGCATATGTTTTCATGTAAATATTTCTATTTTTTGAAAGTTTAGCTTGACCTTTTATTATTGCTACCTTGAATACTTTTTTAAGAAACAGTATGTTCCCTTCAGCCCAAATGATACTGAGTACCAGCGTGAGGACATTAAGACTTTTGTTTCTTTATATAGTCACCTTTATGGTCACTCCATATTCCTTTAGCAAAACCATTGAACCGGTGTCATTTCAAAGCTAGTTCTGTAATCTATGAACAACCTGGTGATTGTCCTCTAAGACTAGAGATATTTAGAGACTTGGGACGAGTAGAGTATTAGCTGTTTATAATACGCTGAAAGCGATTGAATAATCTTCTATACTGTTCTCTCTAGTTCATATATATTCTCTCCCTTCTTGAAAGCCAAGCTATGCTGAAGGGCAACCTTCCTAAAACATTTTAGAATGAAATGAAATCTTAAAATTTACTTCTTGTTCAACTTAGATCAATGCCATCGTCTCCGACATCATCAACAAGTTCTGGTCCTCCTTCCCCTGGTAGATCTGATAGTCTAAGCCAGTTATCTGCACTGGTCAAGCGTGGTGAAAAACGTGGGATCTTTAGCGACAACATACCTCCTAGTATTAGAAGACTGGTAAGTAATTACACCTCAGCGTAGTTACATATTCTTGATTTATCACGACTGCTAAGTGCTTCAATGATAGCATCGCGCACGAAGACTAAGGAGTGCACGTATGAGGCCGCACAAAAGATAGGAGGAAGCTGGACCCAAGTGCGCGTAGAAGACTTACATCACTACATAGTGGCTTCTTATTGATCCTTCTTGGGCGCCATTTAGATTGCCACATTTTCAATGGTTATTGAACTTACAGATCTTTGCTTTCAGACTGATTGATTTTTTGAAAGTCATCGTGAGCATTCTGTTGTGTCTCATAGTTTTTTCTATCAGACAGTTGTTTGATAGCCTTCAAACTTTCATTCAAAATCTGCAATCATTGTACTGATAAGAATTCAAAAGCAAAGTCAATTTTCATTGCAGGTACTCGAGGAGAATTTGCAATTCATGCAAAATAGAGATGTTTACAATGAGGATTATTTTCGACTTATTTATAACCTTTGTTCCTGCAACATTGTAAGCTTTTTGCATTTGTCTTGCTCATCTTTGCTCATGTGCGCTATTTTTTTGCACGTGGAATATGTTTTGTCCAATTTTTGCCTAAATGATGATTTTTGTAATAATTTTCTAGTTACGATGGTTGCCCATCGGCAAATTTTACGTTTTGTGCCACTCTAACGTGAAAATAAGGTTCACGAAACTAGCGGTAGTCTTTTCTTAATTTTGTAGCACGGATGCCATCAACTTTATACTGTTTTCCATGACGTTTTGTTTTGCAAATAATTTCAGTACTCAGCCGAATGAAAATAAATTATGGAATATAATGCGATACAAAATCTAATATAAAATAATGCAACATGGTGTAATAAAATGTTATATAATAAAGTATTACTTAAAAATATATCGTTGTATTGAGATTGCTGGAATAAAAACAACTAGGCCTTCTAATTTCAATTTAATTTAAGTCTAGTTGTTTTTATTCGACTAATCTCAAACTCGATTTTATTGAGAAATTTTGGAAAACATTATTGTATGATATAATATGATATAATTTACTAATCTTGTCCACAAGATGGAGTGTTTACTGGCGATATCAAATAATGGCGTTGCTTTCTCCCCTTAGGAATCAATCAAGAATACGAATGACGAAACTCAGAAAAATATTGCGTTGTGCAGTTTTCAACTAGCAATTCAATTTCTCTTCAATACCTATTTCAGAACGACGAAAAGCCTTCGGTAAGTGCATGATTCTTGATCTTGTTCTGGAAAAATTACTTGTGTGTTAGTAAACTTTTCATCTAGCCTTATTTACTGCAGACTTCGCTGACGTTTTGCAGGGTTCATACTGAACCGGGAAAACCTGGAAAATAGATCATTTTTACAAAAAGTCAGGGAAAACCTGGAATAGTCAGGGAGTTTTGTATAAATTTTATCCAAGTCAGGGAAAAGTCAGAGAAGAAATTGTTTTTTCAGCTTATCATTATCCTTAGCTATTGGCATGGTTGTTCGTGAAGTCGTTGCTCTGATTGTTGTCATTAAATGTGAATTTTATTACTAAGCATTACGAAATAGCAAGTATATGTGCATTACCTATTGATTAGGCTCCATTTTCTTTACTTCTTTTTGTAAATATGTGAAATGATAGGGAGAAAGTGGGTGTTTGTGAGGGAATAGTCAGGGAATTTTGATTCACGTATTGGATATGAACCCTGTTTTCCCACTAGCCTTAAATCCCGCATTGTTCACTTTCTGTTTGCTTCATTTACAGTTCCAAAATTTACACTGTGCCAAAAATTTTTATTTATTATATGAACTTGCTAAATTCCACCGTAGGACGGATCTTCAACTTTGGGTTCGAACTCTTGATGCTCTTCTACACATAAGTCCGGATGTTCGTCTTTGGTTTCTTAACCTACTAGCTGGGGATCGCGCCAAAGAGTACCTTGGGTATGGCCTTTTTAAAAAATTGTGTTTGTTGTTTGTTTCCTTCACAGTTTGTCGTCATTTCTATTTTCCATCGATCTCACACTTTTTTTTCAAAACTATGCTAAGGGTGAACTGGTTGTAGAGGACTTGTAACGAACCTCGCTTAGAGTTGGGAACACGTCTTTGAGAAATAACTGTGCGACTTTTACAATCAGGCTCTGTTTGGGGCCATTCAAATATTGTGTACGCTCTGAAGGAGGGAGGGAGGGGTACCCAAAAAAGCGTAGAAAAGCGCACGAAGGCGTACAAGGGGGAGAGGGCTCATGAAAGAACATACGTGCGCTCATGTAATTCTCAAATGCCGATTACTTGCTAAGCATCCTAAATAAATATTATCATCTTTTAAGGTTATACGCAAGTTCCATACCAAAACTGTGATAGTTTAAATTTTTCGGCTATATACTGATTTTCCCGCACTTTGAAAATAGTGAGATAGGCAATAGATTCGAAGAAGCATGTACGCTCAGAGGATGGGGTACCTCCAAAACGTGCAAAAATGTGGAGAGTGGGGGTGAAAAATCGATGAATTTTAAGGGTACATATTTTTTGAATGGCCCCTTTGAGGAATTACATATCTATTTGTGGAATTACGTAGAAGAGAGGGAAAGAATTATACTCAATAATTGTTCGTTAGCCGGTATAGGGATGCTGCAAACGTTGAAGCAAGAGTTGTTTTACGATTGCTGCATGGTTTGCATCAGATTTATATAATGTGAAAAATACACGTTTTTTGTAAGAAATATAAGCCCGAAATTAGTCAAGAATAAGGAAACATTTGGGAAGCGCATGCAGGCTGAGTTTAAATAGTAGCATGAAAAAATGTTTTTACAAGAAATTTTTGATCAAAAAGAAACGAAATGAAAACAACATCTATTTTATGCCTCACAAAGCTTGGGAATCCTTTTTCGTACCACAAAGTTACCTTGACTGGGTTGTTATTGTTATTGGACTTCTTGTAAAATTGAGAAACAGTAAAGACTGGATTTGACGAAATATTAAGAAACATCCAGGCTGAATGCAAAAGTTTTTTATAAAAGTAAACCTTGTAACATAAGCTGTCGTAGAGGGAGCCAAATAGCGCCACTTGCACTAATCTTATGGATTGGATGAAAACAAGAGTGGGATTTTTCAGAGCCACTTGCTTAAGATCCAAGGGAAACATTCATTTTAAGCAGAGATACGCCCTGTCTTGAACACTACAGATGAGGTCATTAATATCCGTGTGAAAATCTTCAACAGACCTTCTATACATTCTATTCAAAATTACCCAGAAAAAGAGAAAGACCTAACTCCTCCTCTAGATATTGAATGGGGTTGTACCCCCGAGCCCCCTTCTGCATCCCTGCTTTTGCTGTAGCAGCAAGCTTGCAAGTACATAGCACATGAGTTAATTTTATGCAGGTGGTTAATTCTGAGGAGTTGCTTAAGGACTTATCTCTGATGAAATAGCTGTCTATCCTTTATGAGAGCATGGCTGACCAGTTGGATTGATCAACATTTCTGCTCACCCAGAGCGAGGGGCAATAATAACATTAAAGTTGATTTGTTTACGAACCAATGGAAACGATTGGTGCATTTTTGTGAAATCGTAAAACTAATGTAGACGTGGCTAATGTAGGAGCTGTGCCAGCAACCAAGAGCAGAAGAGACTGTGAAGGGGTCTGAAGGGGTCATATTCCTTTATGGGTCCCTCCCTTTGTGCCCCACACCAATTTTGCCACAAGGAATTGCCCTGTTAGTAATTCGGAGCACTACCTAATTTATCTGAAATATTTTAGATTGTAGAATGATGGGAATCAGAATAGAGAGGCAAGCTGCTGGCAGTTACGGCCAGTTGATGGTTGAAATAGGCTTTTAGGCATGAAACACTTGGTTATAGAGGCCATTGTTTTTCTTTTAGTCAGTTTATTGAAGTTAAAGTACAACTGGAATTTGTAGTGAAGCTAGCTTTGAACTATCTACTATTGTGAGTCTTACTAAAAGTCTAACCATCGTACCCCTCAACGTTCTCTCTTCAGGATTAGTTAAAAATGAACCCTGAAGACAACTGAGGGACATTCCATCAGCCCCCCCGCCCCCACAGCATGGCATCGCTGCTGATTTAATAGTCATGAAAATTGCTTAACATTAGTGGATATTTGTGAATTTAAGGCTGTCAGCATTTTGCATTCCTCTGTGGTTATTCTATATCTGTCAGTTGGTTACATTTCAATGATTTCAAACCCACTGGTGCCAACACAAATTAGGTTTAAATTTCATATTTAACCTCTCCATTTTCACTTTTCGTATGCCTCCCAGCGTATTTCATCATTCTATGCCATATTAAAGTAAGTTTCATTCTACTGCAAGAATCTCCTTTTTTAGCGTTCTTGTTTTTATATCCCGATGTTTCAATTAATACTAGGCGAGGTATCTTGTGGAAGATAGCTTTTCCCTACAAACTAGTATACCCATTGTGAAATTACTGAGTATTTTCTGCAGATCGATAGCCACGATTAAAAATATGCTTGTGATTTCTTTTCCTTTTATTGGACATAACCAGAATTATGTCAGATTAATTTTAGATATGTATGTCGCAATAAAAGGAAAAGAAATCACCACAATCCTGTTTTTCATCTTGCCTCTCCTTCTGAAGTTTATAATTCAGCTGCGTTTCCCAAATAGTAAATGCACACCTTTAACATAGTAAACACACCTAGTAAATCACTTAAGACCTGAGTTTTGCTGAGCCTCAATATTCTTAAATTATTACGGTTTTGAGCCTTAGGTTATTCTTGAACTATTCTCAAATATCGAAAGTGTAGCTACGTCTGAAGTCAAAGGACTATATTCAAATCTTTATTGATGTCTGATCTCATCATCAGTATTCAAAGCAAAGTTGAGCAGAGTAATAAATACTGTATCGGTAGTGAGAAAGTTAATCTGCAAGCAGTACTATAGCTTAAATACACAAAAATCTAGGTCTTCATGAAACTTGAGCCATGCATTATTCTTAAATTTCAGCAATTAAGAGCCTTAATTTCCTGATGAGAATTATTCTTACAGAAGACTATATCTTTTTTTCCTCTACTCATCCTCTCTATTTATCACTGTGTCCTTAAGTTTATTTCCGTGGCATTTTATGTAAGTTTTTCTTCTAGTTCATTTACTACCACATGCCGGGATCTTTGGTATTCTTGCAGTTTTGTAAAACATGCCAAAGATCAAGGCATCTGGATTCCAGGTGTTCATATTTCACTTCGATACTAAAGAGCATTTTTGTTCTTTCTTGTCTACAGACCATATTTAGTTGAATGTCCCGATAAAGAAATTCGATCTGGATTCTGTAATATTCTCATCAGTACACTTGAATGTTCTGCTGCGTCAGAGAACCAGGTTCCATTTTTATTCACATATTTAAACTTAGTAATATAGTAAGCCTCTTTTCTCTGATAGCATATAGGGCGCTGGTCAAACGAATCCAATATTTCACCGAGCACGAATGTTGTACGCTGTTCGGTGAAATGTTGGATTCGTTTGACCAGGTCCTAAGAAGCACAATAAAAGGACTCTTTTTATATTTCTAATAGGCTTTGTAATTTTCTCCACTTTATCAATTGATCACAATCTTTAATTCTCTATTTCTGGTTCCACTATAGCAAGAGGTCATCAATTTTTGGGCTTCGGGGCCAAAGTCAATATGCACTACCCTTGCCCGGGTCAGATGCTGGCAATATAGAACCCTAGTTTAGATGTTGCTCTTCAGTATGGGGACCAGACTAAAAGAAAATCAAATAAGCAGACTAAAAGAAATTAAATTTCTCAAACAAACATCAATGTTTTGTCAAAACAGGCATTGAGTCATCATGAGTAAGTCATTTACTTTTAAAATGTATGCACGCATGCATTGGGGCTGGATTGGATGGTAGCCAGCCCTAAGATTGGTGACCTCTGCACTATAGTATGGCTGTAGCATGCATGTCTGCAGCACCTTTTGATATTGCATGTTCAATTTGGTAATTTCCTTGTCTCTATTATAGAAACAGTACCTTTGTGATTATAGGAGGCTGATGCACTTATCAACAAATTAATAGGCCAGCTACTTGATTTGATTGAGACGAACGTTATCAACTGTAGCAGGCAAAGCAGTCAATATTTTGAATTCTTCCATAGATTTTCCACTCTGGTAAGTTGCTTTGCTGTCAATATTTTTTAAAGGCAGAAATTTTCCCCTGCCTTTTTACTTCATTTAGTGAACTAGAAGACTCTGAGTATGGAGTTTTATTGACTCTAGTTTTAGAAATTCTATGTAATGAATAGAGCTCTAAACCTTTTTTCATTCAAGTTTTTTTGACTTCTTGAACCCCACCTAAGCCCTGTCCTGTCCTGTCACTTTTGCTAAGCTTGTAAATTGTTGTGAAAACTGGTTTGGATACGAGGAGTGTTGAGTCTAAATTAAATCATATATCTCTTCTTTAGTAGTCAAATTATCATATTTGAAAGTTTGCTTATTTTTACTAACATTTCATCATAGCAATTTTATTTTCTTTTCATGTTACCTGTAAATATCGTTGTTCTACATTTCTAAAAACCACCCTTCTCGATTTCTTTTTACTATTTTCTACCTCCATAGAACATATCCGCTCTGAAGACATTATATACGAAGGGAACCTTCAACAAATTTGTGCGCTTTCTTGTGGGCCCATATTGCCAGTCTCAGGTAGGCTCAACTTGCGCTTTACTTAACGCCTTTATTTGTTGTTTACTACATTAAATACCTGTATTACTTAATCTTTGGAGATTATTTTATTTCCTGGTCTATTTGTTTATGATGCTGGTGCCATTTCGGAATAAACTCGCTCACACACTTCAGAATAGCAGCGATTCAGAGTTCTTGTCTAATCCAGGGTTCATACTACTTCTTGAACTCCTTAGAAGCCCTTTAGATATGATTTACTTATTTAAAGGAGCTTAAAAACTTCTTAATTTCCAGTATTTTAGAAAAAACTCCTTATTTCTAATCAATTCGTAGGGGAGAGGTCTTTCACGGGTAATTTATTTAGGAAATGATTTGCTTCTCTTCACAGAAACACACAAAAGTATATCTTAAGAATCGTGTTTTAGTCCTTAAAAACCCATGAAAAAGTCCGTAAATTTTATCTGCTCCCCACAGCATGAACCCTCTAATCCCACCATAGAAGCAGATCGTGATGAGCTAGATGATATATGGTGATCATTAAAGCTTTGTTCATTCCAAATATGTACAATGCATTTCACAGTCATTCCATGGACATGAAAACTAAAGTTCCCATGAAGTCAAAATACTCTAAATCTCATATTTCCTTGTTGTTCTACTTGCTGTGCTTGACTCAGAATATGTTTTTATTCACACATTTCTTGGAATGAATAACTAAGCCCCCCTCCTAGTGTGACAATTAGTATATTGCTATCTTTTACACCCATTTGTGAGAACTTTTCAGAAATTCTTCAATTCCTACTATGACGGTGTTGCATTCACATTTTTTAGGGGATACTCTGCAGAGCTGTGTTTTTTCAATTTTTAGAATTGAGCTTTCGTTCCCATTTACAACATTTTCACATAATTTAATCGCATTCCAAGCAGTATGCATCCGAGCTATTATTGTCTGATATTGAAATGAGAGATATGACATGATGAAGCTGAAGAGCATTGTTGCTTAGTGCTCTACGCTCAGCTTCTACAAATTAATGTTTTTCTTGTTTGCATGATTATTAATTTGTTCATTTGCGCGCGCCTTATAAACTGCAAAGAAGATGAAAGGGTTTGAGAAACGAGTAAAGCTATGCCTTGCCACGAAATATTATCCTTTTCCAAAGTAGTAGTAGTTGAGTACACCCTTGCTGCACGTAAAAGTCAAACATCTTGTGACATTTATTTTCAATTGAAATTATTGTTCCATGGCTTTGCTGAAAATTAGTGAATGCTGCTTTCATTTTCTAGTAATTATTGATTAAGCAACACATGATCCAAATGACTTGGATTTTGGGAAGACATGGCTTTCGGGGCAAAAATATTGGGGATGTTAGGTTATGACACCCTTAAAACAAATCGACATAATGCGAAGGGTGACTGGAACGTAGCATTGCTAAATCTGAACTTCGGTATTAGATTGTTAAGTGGTACTCAACGCTGGAATCGACGTACTTTGCAATTTTTATTTAGATATCATTTCTCGCAGAACAATTTATATTTTTGCAGTACACCTCCCCAAAGTAGGATGTAATTCACGCTTTTGCGTTGTGTTTCCTTCAGCATTTAAGACCGCGTTCCGTTCCTGGCCTCACCAGTGACCAGTTACAGGACCTGTAGCCAGGATCACCGAGAGGGGGCTGGGAAAGCAAATTGTCCCAGGGCCAGAAGCTCCAAGGGACCTCATAGCGCCCGTTGCTTCAAGGTCTGGGGGGCCTCATACGGTAAATCAGCAGTAGTTTTCCTAAATTAAATTCTAGACCCTGAAAATGTTCTGCTCGCAGGGGACCTCGTCTTTCTCTTTTTCCACGGGGCCTCAAAATTTTCTCGGCGGCCCTGCCTATAGCCGGTCCTTTTTGGTCTGAGAGAAATGCACTACCACCATGATACGAATGCTCTGTAACATTATTTCCCAATACTATATTTCTAGGGCAAAATTATCAAATGTTTGTTTACATGGTAGGATCAACGGTTTGTTAGGCGATGGAGCTCATCTCAAGCACAGGATTTTAGGCACCTTCATTTGACACTGATCACCATTATGGTTCAAATGGACACAAGGCCTAAGCTGACTGCTGGTATGCATTTTGCTTTAGTTATTTTGAATTCCGAATTCAGACTCAGTTGCACAATATTGCTTTGGATTTAAGCCCAACTGCTAGGGCGCACATCAAAGCTTTGGGTTGAGGTGTAAGAATATACTGACTGACTTTCCTGTTGCCCTACGCCGACTCGTCTGATGTTTTGTTTTTGATCCTGCTTTACATCAGTGGTCCTTAGCATGTGTTCAATTGAACCCCTGTGGCTCAGTGAGTCAGTTTCAAGGGTTTGTTGTGTAAGTTTCAGGGGTTCGGTGTGTATGTGTCAGGGGTTTGTGTGAAATTCATGTTTTGCTGGTTTTGTTCTTTGAACATAATAATTTTTTGTGCAAATGATGCATGGTACAGTTTTTGCACCAACACAGTATATAGTTATGTACATATGTTTTGAATTTGAAGAAAAAAAGCACATTTTAGTTTTCCAACTATGAATAGTTCAATGAATGCATGCATGTAACTTGTGGGAATCAGTACCTCCAACAAGGTTATGAACCACTCCTTTATCTGCTACTCAACCATTATATGCTGCTCCAGCATTCTCTGCTATTCGATCATTATCTGCTATTCGACCATTATCTGCTATGCGATCATCTGCTATTCACCCATTAACTGCTATTCAACTATTATCATCTATTCGACCATTATCTGCTATTCGGTCATTTGTTGCAGCTTGCCTTGGACCTACCTTTTCTCAATTATGAGACTGATTAATTATTTTTGTTCAGCCCCTCACCCTACCGCCCCCTCTAATAATGCGCACCCCTGTCCATCATGTTACTGCAATTTTTTGTTGACAATGAGAAGTATAGTGAACCAACTTCCAAGGACTGGTCTGATCATGAGAAAAACTGGACATTGAATTAAAGTCTTGGGAAGATTTTGATCATATTAATACTTAGAATGACGTTAAGCGGCAAGGCTACTCGTTATCTTCAGGCTTTAGCTTTTTCAAATATGTAATTATTTTGGCTTTACTGGGTTGATTTCATGTCTAACTTCATTGTGCTGTTGATATATTTCCAAAAGCTTGCCCTATTTTCTAATCCTGTTGCATTCTAATCCATTGCCAATCTATTGCTTATAATTTCGGCATTCATTTCCTTTGTCTTAAAACCATTCTGGAAAGTCAGGCAAAGTTGTTGAGCGTGGTGTTTGTTTAGAGCTTACATCTTTGAAGAGAAAGACTTAATTTATTTCTTAACTTTTGAAAATTCGTATCTATAGCTTGGTCGATTCTTTTCTGCAAGTTCATGGAACATATTTGCGTTTTCAATCAAACAGGGAGTCTTCATTTGTCGACAAGAAATGAATTTGTTTTTTCTAGACTTAGCTGCTTCCAATATGACGTCACTAAATTTACCTAGAAGGTTTGACGAATTAATAGAGATGCCAAGAGAAATAGAAGAGATTGTTTACGGTGAAGATGGCGAGCGTTATATATCCGAGGTAATATCTCTTATGTTATATTTTGATGAAATTGTAGCCATTTTGGTTCATTTGCCAAAAGTCTTGGAGCAATTGCTGAGATTTATGCAGCAAACAAACCACAACACCCTCTCCCCTTTACAATGGTGCTTTGTAAACAATGGACTTGCAGGTAGAAGTAATGCATTTCTTCATATCTATGGATTTCAGCTTGCGAGTGAACATTGTATGACAGGAGAAGGGAACTAGCACTCTTATTGCTGACACAGAAAAGAATGTTTTCTAAACCCATATATGTTTGCAATACCATAAATTCTCGAAATTTTGGGATTTTTGCAAGGGGTTTATTCGAGGGGGAATAAAGAAAATTTCTTGGTTGTTGGTCATATTCCATTTGAAATTTTCTACTAGTATACTATTTCTTCAATGCTACACATACAAACAATTGGATATCTTTTAAAGGACAGGCCATTGCTCGTTAGTTAGAGGCTGCTTTTTCTTTCCTAGCTTTATAAAGCTTTAACAGATTCTCAGATATGTACAGTCACATGCTTGGGTGGGGGCTTATTAATAATTTGTAGCTCTAGGGCGGGCTCCTTTTCGAGGGGGAGACTAATTCGAGGAGTTACGGTAGGTCTCTGGTCATTCTTTCACTTGAATTAAATGGCAAGCTGTTATTTAAGATTTGCTTGCTATTATCATATCTGATGCATATAAAAATATTGTTTATGAGCTGTAAATATAAAGTAAGATAGATGTATTAGGCATTTTGATGTCATATCGGTGCACCGTACCGCCTGTAATAAAGCTTCAGAATTCATAAACAATGCAATGCAGTATTTCTGTGCATAATGTTCCCTTCGCGTACTTTTCCTTGAAGAGTAAGCCTTCTAGACTTGATAAAATATATGATTGTTGCTGTACACATTTCATTGCAGTGTCTATACGCCTGTATTGAGATCCCAGCTCTTGCCAAGCCTATGGGAGACATGATTCTGCATTGTTGCTGGTGTAACAGAATCATTTCAGAAAGATTCATACGCCAAAGTCAAGTGTGTATATTCAGTATTTCCATATATACATGTACTGTTCCTGGCATACTTTTAGCACCTTATTTTCTGTATGTGCGCGCTTGTCTGTGTCTTAGTCTTTTCATGTGTCTCTGTTTATTTTCAATTTTTATGCACATTCAACGATAAATATTTACAGAAAATTACTACGTACTCTAGATGGATTTCTTATAACGGTACCTCGTGGAGCTATGTTGCATGTCTACCCCAAAGCCATTACATCAGCGTTTTTCAAATATTGGGGTGTGCCTCCTGAGGGACACGATGTGAGGCTAGGGGGTGCGTATCATCCTAGGGAGCAGGCATATTTATACAGTTGTTATACATATTGATCTTATAACAAGTGGGGGACGCGAAATGTTTCTCTTCTCATTGGGCGGCTTTGCAAAAATAGTTGAGAAACACTGTATGATATAGATATATAGAGATGAAAGCATTGTACTTGTGTGTTCTGCATAATAGAGAAAATTTGAAATGGCATATCTTGTAGCAGTAAATGTAATTAACCGATTTTCTACTTTTCTAATCAGCAAAACCTACCAGCGTCTTATACTATTATCCGTAGATTCTCCTTGGAAATGTGCAGCCAAACGATCTCAAGAATGTACTGCAAATTATCTCTGACGTATTGGTTGGTATTTTATCTCTCTATCTATTATAAATTTTACTAGCAAATATCTTTTGGGTTCCACCATAATTGTTCCTGCAATTATAAAAACGGTGCCAGCCTTCAGAGACATTTACTATTGCTATTTCAAGTATATATCTTAGTGGTATTGTGGCTCCAAAATTAGGGCCCAGCAAATCTTTTGATGAACAAAGAGGAAATTGAATCGTAATTTTAAGCAATTTCCTTGTCTGCAAAACATGACAGACAAATTTTACGTTCATAAAGATAGAAGTTATTTAGGTTGACTTGAGGTCTGAAGGGAATCCACCATGTGGTATACATTTGTGGCAATCAGTCTGCCCAAGTGGTCGCATGAAGATGCAGCACCCCCCTCCCCCCCACTTTTCAAAAGCCTGATATCAATCGTATATTCTGTTGTTGAATTTCCATTTTATGTATATTAGCAGCCATGTGCCAAAAGTAGATTTTGTTCAAAACTGAATCCGTTGATGATTGTCATCTTTTGTACCACCCTCCGTACTTTTCCTTTTTTCTATCACATTCTTCCAGTTCTGTTTGTGAAGATATTCTTCTTTTAGTTGTCGCTTGTTTAATTTTGCCTAAGGAGCTATTCGCAGCACTGAGTACTTTGGAGTATCGAATATTTGGAGGATTGAGAATAATTATGCGGTTGGAAAATTTCTTGAGTACTGAATAGCTATTCAATTTTCTATAATCAGGGTTGGAAAAAAGATGTCATGTATATTTCGATGAACTCCTTCTCACGATTTTTTCCTATGCTATAAGGAAGTCTGAAGAGGGGAATAATAAATAATTTTGATTTAGCTGATTAATGCTCAGAGGAATTTCAATATCTCGTATGAATTCCTTTAGAGTAATAATTGGGGGAGGGTATAAGTGCGGAAGGGATTGGGAATAATTTCGAAATCGGAGGAAGACGATTATTCGATACTCAAGAGTAGAGAAAAACGGGCGGAGAGAAGCTGGCTTAGCTAGCATATGCCGATCACCAAAAATATGAGCCTTCTCTACAAGACATTCCTTCTGACGTATGACGTCATACTGTTTATCTTTTTCTTTTTGGCTTATTCATTTTGCTAATTGGAATTTATACCGTTGTCTACCTTTCAACCGCAGTGTATGGAAGATCCCTTACAGTCATATCGCGTTAATTTGGTTGTTGATGGATCGAAGGAACAGAAAATTAAAGGAGTATTAAGTATGAAGCAATTACGACTTATCGTTTTCTTTTGTTTTGATTACCAGACATCCTTCCTTATGGAAAAATTGGTATCTGTTTTGGGGAACTTGTCCTTGATTCAATACACTTAAGTGTTTTCGATGTTACATGGTATAGGTCCTAGAAGACACACCAGCGGAAACTTCGGAAAGCCGTTCTGAAGGTATTCACTGCCTGGCAATGCTTTGAAGAAATGTCTGCTAAGAATTGTCTGCGAGCCAGAACCAGATGCAGCCTTGAAAGAGCCACGTCTGGCTAGCGAGCCATACGTTCCCGACCGCTGGCATAGAAAATCAGGAGCTAACGTGTAGTTGTGTTAGACTAATTGTTGTAAATGCTTTCTAGTGATCCTTCATGCTACGATCGAACAAAGTTAGACATCATTGGTAAATGTTATCCAGTAATTTATCAAGAGAACATCAATGGAGACGTCACTATTCTCGTATTGTTTTCTTGTTTGGTTTTCGTGTATAGGAAAGACTTCTACATATACGAAAGCAATGAGCAGACAAAATTCAACTACGAACATTTGTTACATCTATTGCATTTAAATATTTGAAATATGCAAATCCAGAATGCGCCAAAACATATACGGACGATAATTTTCGGATCATTGGGCAAGCTAGAACGCCCTTTCATTTAAGTATCTTGGAATCTGTTTACACGAAGACTCAAATCCCACTCTTGTGTGGACAAAAAGAGTTCCTTTTTTCATTAGGACTCTTCAAGTAAACAATGGTTAATAGGTCCTAATTGGCAACTCTTGGGGCCAATTAGACGCGCGTCCTATCACGTGTAACAGCATCGGGCTATATATTTCGATTAATCTTTCGGTCATTATCCGACGTTTCATACTCTGACGAGTGTCGGACGAAGAAAGCTTTAAGTATGTTAAAGAATGTTGCCGCTTTTTCGTGCTGTAGTAAAGTTCTCTAGTACCAACAGACTATTTAAATATTATATATATATATATATATAAA
>WIPJ01000522.1:29005-47508 GCA_018155075.1 Cassiopea andromeda
TAAGAGTTTTTGCAAGATAGAGAAGGACAGAATTGTGGCGCCAGGTATATCTACCCTCTTCCAGGTAGGTCGTACAACTAGAGACGACATGTTGAAGCGTTTCAGTTTTAAGGCAGAAGGAGCATGCAGATGACTGAGAAATAGCCCATTTGCTGAGATTCTTCCTGGTTGCAAGGGTGTTGTTCAAATATTTGATACAATAGTTTAAGATATTTTTTGGCATGCTCTGTTGAACGGTGGACCATAGGTTGCGGGTTTTAGAACTTGCATGCGTAAGAATAGAACTAATAATGAATCCCTGTGACTTTAACTCATGGGTTATACGCATCTCGTTATCCTCTTGTACAGCATTTAGGACCTGCTTTGTGTTCTGATATTGATCGTACTGAACATTGTAACCCAAACTTGTCTGTGCCCACAGGATATTAATTTCTGAGTTGGCAGATGATTTCAAAGCATTCCTAATAACTGTTTGGCATTGAGAATATTTAGTTGAAGCAACATCAAATTGATACCGTATTTAGTCTTTGGGAGTGCAAGGGAACTAAGGGTGGCACTGATAGGTAAATCCAACCATTGGCGAACATAACTAGATACAAGATTGTCTAAATTCTCAGCTACCCATGTTTTACCAAGATTAGCAATTGTAAAATGCCATGAAACTTTGGAGAGTACAAATCTATGATATAAAAGAAGTTTATTTTTAGGATGGCAAGGAATAAGGTCAATTTTACTCATCAAACTAGAAAAAAGATCTAATACTTCAGACATGTGATCATGATTATCCATAGAAAAGTTGAAATGTCTACTAAGGTATTTAAATGAATCACCTTTGGCAATGGTAGGAAGTGCATCGTGATTTAGAATAAGTTTAGGAAGGTATTGAACGGATGAAGTAGATGCTTTTTTTATTCCAAAAGTAGAGCACTTGTCAACTCGAATTTTCATGTTTGCCCAAGTACACCAACGAGAAAAGTGATTCAGTAGTAGCTGATTTTCCTTCTCAAGACTAGTAATAACGGCAGCATCATCTGCGAACTGAAACCAGTGGACAGGAGAGAGAGATCCAATGGAGAAACCAAACTGGTTAAATTTTTGGGCAGAAATGTAGTTGATAAAAGTGTTAAAGCATAGATTGAAAGTCAATGGGCTCAAGCAATCCCCTTGGAGAACGCCTCTACCCACAGAGATAAATGGAGTTTGAAAAGAGTTTGAAATGATGGATGTTTGGAAATTTGAGTAAAGGCTGCTGATAAGTAATTGTATGTGGTCTGGTATGTGATGATATTTCAACACCTCCGAAATTAGATTGTGATGGACTTCACCAAAAGCGTTCTTTAAGTCAAGTAACGTGATGACAACTGACCTCTGTTTTATCCTGGCATTGTTTATAACATTCGCCATTTGCGCTGTGTGCTCAAATGTACCACTAAGTTTAGGAAGAAATCCTTTCTGGATTTTATGCTCGATGAAACCATTGGTATTCAAGAATGCAAACATTGAATCACGTATACAGGAAGTAAATATTTTGAGAGGAACACTTTCAAGCGTGATGGGCCTAAAAGTTAGCAGGTTCTGATGTATCACCCTTCTTGTGTATGAGGACAGTGCATGCTTTTTTCCATACACATGGAATTTCACCAGATTGCCAAATGATGCAGAATAACTCTGTGATATAAGATCGAAGATAAGGACATCGCTTAAAAGGAATTATGGAGATTTTATCGATGGGGCAAGGGGAACCAGAGGCTTTCATTCTACGAATGACTTTTGTGATTTGATGATAAGAGGGTGGAGATAAATCGTATGGTTTCGAGGGGTCTGCGAGTGGAGGAATCCAGTCAGGAATTTTGAAACACTGAAGGATTTATGGGACGAAAGAAGTCTTGAAAATATCTAGTGCAAGCAGAGATATCAAAGGAGGGAGAAGACGAGGTACTGCTCTTAAAATATGATTTGACATAGCCCCAAAAATTCTTTTCAATCTGTTTGTCATGGTCTATGGACACATTGTTCTGTTCAGAACAATCTCTTAATTCATATCTCAAAAGCTTGGCAACAAACCTAATCTCAGCCAAGTCAGCATTACATCTCTTTAGGTTCTTAAGCTGCGTTTTTAGCGAGGCATTTGTTAAGTCTTTGTATTTGTTATCGAAATGGGAGGAATCTGTAACCTCCAGGACACCACAAGTATCACGAAAATAATTATAAATGATAGATGTCATAGCGGACAATGTACCGTTAATGTTTGATTTGTCTATTCCATGAACAGGCATTGCACTAGCGAAGTACATGTTAGCTGCTTGCCATTGTGCATCACTCTTGGGTAGTTTAATGCCAGCTTTGATTGATGGTAGTGAATTCCAATCGACATTATTGTGTATTTGACCAGTATCTGTATCTGTTTGTTCTTCGATTTCAAATGTTTCGCTTTCCAGGCTGGTGATAACACGACAGCTGCGCTGGTGCATTTTTAAACCGCGCAAACCGTTACACACCTTCCCACAACAACATTTTACACTTGTACAGTTACTAACATGGTTGTTACTCCCAAAAGTGATTGAAATTGGTGTATTACATGGGCCTTGCGTGTTTCGATGGATCGGGTCCTCTTGGTCTGTTGATCTCAACTTTTCTTTGCAGCTCCACGCATGTCGGCCTAACGATTTGAAATCACCGCCACAGAACGAACACACCACAAACAATGCAAGTAGTGATACCAACCGATAACGAAACATGTTAAAATAGATCAGCAATAACACGAAAATACCTTGATGTAATAAATACGTAGACGAAACAGCAAATAAAGAAATAAATCGATTAATCCTTTGGTCGTGTACAAAGTGCGTCAAGTCACCATGCTCAACGACGATCATCATCATCATCATCAATCATCATCATCACATTTATGCATTCAACGACACAATAGTCGATACAAATGCTATAACACAACATTAAATTGCTCAAATATGTGTTTTGCATAAATCAAAGAATACATAAGGATCCTTTCAAAATAGTCAAAAAGGTTTAGAGCCACTTGACTAGCAAACATTTTATGAACGTATTTTAATTGGAAAAGTATCCTTCGTGATTATAAAGCACCGAAGTTAAGCTCCTTAAGCATGGCAGTCACATTAGATGTTTGACGGTAGTCATTTGCTAGAAAGCAGGCTGCACGCTTTCAAAACATTGGTCTTGATGATTATGGTGCGTTTTGAAATTTCTTTGCATTGTGGAAATATGGGTATAGCTTTTATCATTTTGTGGAATTAGAAGTTGAATTTTGTCAGATATTGGCGGAATTATGGTCACAAATTTTAATCAAAATGACACATCCCCGCCCAAAGTTAGGCTTAGTTAACCCCCCGAGACTGGGAACATGAGATCCTTTAGCGTGCTATTATTAAACTTCCTAAATGCTGTTGCTCTGACGGTTGATGAGTCGCACTATTAGCTTTCTTGTCCCTCTTGTACACAAAATGTATTTACATCTTCCATTCGCCCGCATTCATTAGTACTAGGACCTGGGACACAGAGAATTCTGAGGCCCTGGGGCTTGAGGCGCCGGCACATTGTCACAAATTTTCAGGGTCTAGAAAACAGCTTTAGAAATTACTGCTGGTGTACTTTATAAGGCCCCCACACCTTGAATTGTTGGGTGTTATGAGGCCCCTTGGAACTTTTTGGCCCTGGGGAAATTTACCCCCTGCCCCCTCTCGGCGGCTCTGAAGAGGACTACCCCTTTACCAATTCATTGCCACAAGTAAACGCAGTATTTCTACGTTTCCATTGCTTGAATAGATAATTGATAGCCCATGATTCACCAGAATTCAAAGCTAGACATCTTGTATATACTATTCAGCAGTACCAAGATCTCAACTAGAGAGGAAGCTACAAATTTCTCTACCTTTTTAATGCCAAAGGCCTGGAAATTTAGGCTCACCATTGGTTTCAAATCAATTATCTCGAGCAGGTATGTATCCAAGGATGTAGAGGCACCCCCATCTAGGTAAACATTTCTCCTGATATTGCTATAGCAACTAGCACTGGCAGAAAAGAGCAATATCTCACAACCTTTATTAGCCCATCTTACTCAGGTCTACGAATCTCTGCATAAAGTCTGTCACCATACTTTGTAAATGACTCTTGATCACATTCGAGACCCTATCTGAAACATAATCGCATGAACCCAAACGAACGAAGTTCACAAACTCGCACCGGGATAATTCCACTCTGTATTGACGAACTCTAGTAACAACACCGAATGTTTTAGTTTTTGAATCCAGAAGGGTCTTATTTGTACCTTGCCGATTTACATGCAGTTCTCAATTGAGAGATTTATAATGATCTGAAATGACAGGAAACCTGTATTATACAGCTGACACCAAACTATATACCCAATTACAACTTCACCCCTTGGTATATAATTCACCCCCAATTACCCTTTTTCAAAAGTTCACCCCGTAGTATCTCCAATTCACCCCGGTTGAGAAGCACTGATGTAGCCTATTATAACTTTTTTGGGGGTATTTTAATCTTAGCATTTTTCTCTTCTCCATCTTCTCTTCTCCTGACTCTTTTCCATTTTAACACTTACACAGATCAGTTCTCTTTACTATTCCCAAAGCTCTTTGCTGAACTAGACTCGTGTGTAGCTTTGCTGGGGAATGCTTTCCTAGAGTCCTCCTGTCGCCGAAGGGATCTTCTAAAGCCGGCGATTGACCCACGATTCCATTCTCTGTGTGGGTAAAAACCCCGGTAACCAATTGTCTGTTTGGGGATAATATTCTGGAGTCAGCAAAATCCATCTAATCGTCCCAAAAAATGACAAGAAATTTTGCATCTGGCCGTGGCAGCTTTCAAACAAACCGTTCAACAAACCCGTTTTCTACCTCTGTTAGTCGCACTACATCGTCATCTAATGGGAATTTAAACTTCCGAGGCCAGACCACAACTCTTGGAGATATCGGCAATACCCGAGACAATCAACAAGTACCAACAGCTTTGCCAAGAAAATGCAACAGAAGTAAAAGCGACACAGGTAATTACCAGTACGAAACTTTCCTTAAGAATTGGAAGAATCTAACTAGCAGTAACTTTGTGCTTAATGTTGTTAGTGGCATTCGCCTCCAATTCACGTCGTCCACTAACCAACTTCATATTCCAAAAGCGATTGAGTTTTGTGAAAATTAGAAGGATGACAAAGAAATACACATCTTGTTAAAGAAAGGGACTATTTGACGTGTGGACCCATACCAAATCAATTTGTATCTAATATATTTACAAGGCCTAAAATATCTGGTGGCTTGCGAACTATCATTAACCTAAAGAAATTTGAATAGGTACTTGAAGAAAATCCACTTTAAAATGAAACATATGATGACAATATTGCCACTCATCAAACGAGACATGTGTATGACATCTCTTGATCTCAAGGATGCATATCTCTCACTACCTATTGCTAAGTCATCACGGAAGTATCTTCGCTTCTTATGACAAGGCCAATTTATTGAATACCAATGCCTTTGTTTCGGGCTGCGCATCGCACCGTTTTATTTTACGAAAATTATGAAACCTATTTTCTCTCAACTCAGGTGTGAAGGGATTAGCTGAACGTATTACATCGATGACAGTTTATATTTAGATAATTCTTAAGAAAAATTAGAGATTCATACACAGAGAGCTATAGCTCTTCTCAAATCTCTTAGATTCACTATTCACGAAGAAAAGCCTTAAATTACCCCCCGCTACTCAAATAACTCACCTTAGATTCGTTATTGATAGCTTAACTTACACAATAAGCTTACCAAGTCAAAAAATCGGAAGAATAGAAACTGAGTGTAATCAACTTCTTGCCGCAAAGAAAATTGCAATACGACGATTCTCTAAACTTATCGATTTATTCGTATCCTCCTTCTTGTCTGTGCAATATGCTCAACTACATACACGACATTTAGAAATATACAAAATTCGTTACCTACATCAATTTGAAATATATACAGATGCTGACATACTTGGATAGGGTGCTACACTGTTTAAATCGGGGAAATCAATCTCCAAAACCGGTGGACGCTGGTTAGGAAAAGAGAAAACGAGACAAATTAAGTTTCTTGAAGTAAGAGCAATACAGTTTGCTCTTTTCGCTTTTCAGAGATTTATCTCTAATTACTCTGTTCGTATTCAATGCGATAACACTACTGCTATTTCCTATATTAATAAATTTGGAGGCTGAAGGAATAGCTCAATGAATTACTTACGCCGGATAATTTGGCTCTGGTGTATAGATGACAACATTTCTTTAAAGGCTATTCACATACCTGGTATTCGCAATAGAATAGCTGACAAAGTATCCTGGAAATTTGTTTATAACGTTGAATAGAGTCTTGAAACAACAATTTTAGATCATTTATGCAATATCTCTGGCATGTGGAAAATATCTGAGAACTACGGACAAAAGAGGGCCAGTGGTCCGACTTTTATTATTGACTTGAAAAAAGCATGCTGTTCACTTCATTTTTTGTCATGGTTTTGTTTTGTTGATGTTAAAGTTATAAAACGTTAAAAGAGCACATTTTTGTTCTCAATCTGTTGAACTCGCACGGTTGGGGTAATTCCAACAGGCACAACAGATATAGATCTCTTTGCCAGTAGGTTGAACAATAAACTACCGAAATACTTTTCATGGAGACCAGACCCATATTGTAATGGATTATAAATATGGCAATGCCTTTCCTCCATTCAAAAAGATAGGCGAAGTCTTACACAAACTAAATAGTCACAAGTCCTGTACTGTGCTATCAATACTCCCATATTGGACCAGACAGCTGTGGTTTCCGATTATTCCATCTTATTTCGTCGTGGATTTTCCAACTCTCTTACCATCGTCTCCTTTTTTACTCAGCTGTCCATAGGATACAGAGATGAAGCACCCTCTTCTACCATGGCTAACCCTCATTGCTTGCAAATTGTCAGCAAACAACTATCTGCAAAAGAACTTCCAGCGAAAACTCTTGACATCATCATGGCCAGTTGGAGGAAATCCCCGCCGAAAAACTACTCATCCCTCCTTCGTCAATGGCTTTCATTTTGTTTTGAACGGGACTTCGATTCAAGTATACCCTCACTTAATACAGTTATAGAACTTTTAACAACACTTTACGAACGTGGCAGTGGTTATTCGCATATCAACAAAGCTCGCAGTGCACTGTCTGTCCTTTATCCGGATATCAAAATTGGAAAACACCCCTTAATATCTCGTTTTGTTCATGGAGTCAGGAAATTTAGAACTCCTCAACCGAAATACCCGATCTTATGGGATTCAAAAGACTTATTGCCAGTGGCGACGCTAGGATGAAAAAGTTAGTCCTGCCCTTTTGGAATAAAAGGAAAAAATATAAGAGGGGGTCTCAAAAATTTTCTTAACCCTGCTGTTTTGAAGCACTCTATGGAAAGTACCCATTTTAAGATAGTTGACATATATCTCCTCCTGCAGGTATAATGTAATTTGCATGATTTCACTTTTACATTGAAGACAGATTTTAGCACCATTTTTATTGACTTAAGTCCTCTTCTAAATCACAGATTGTACATATCCTACATAGAATTCAATCATATATTTCACTGTTAAACAAACCATTTTAAGATAAAAATTGAATCTTATAATTGCCAGGCAAACTAGTCCTCAATGGAAACTCCAACTGTGTTAAGCTCAAGCCGCACCTCAAGGGTTTGCCTATGTTTGACTTGTCCATTTTTAAGCAGAAGGAATCCCACCAGTCTTTTGGCAACATAAAGGCTGGGGGCAATCAAACTGCTATCAATATTGCACAAATTCAAAAGTTCATATGCAACTTAATTATGCAACAAAGTTTGACTGATTCAGCAAAAGAGTATCCCAACATTGGCACAATCAGGGACGAATCTTCTTCTGGTTATTTATGATCTGTTGGTTGTTTGGCTACCATCTGATGCTTTACATTCCAACAAGTGTTGGCAAAAAGTACCTTCAGTATGCTAAAATATTATTTAACTCTTCCTTGCCATTCTAAAGCCTTGAGGTTCAAAACATCTTTGCAGGCTTTTAGTGTAAGGCGGAACAGTGAGATTCATTAGCTTCTCTTAAAACCAATATTCAGAAGCAAAATATGATAATAATAAGCAATGAAGACAATTCTATTCTGCAAATGCATTTCATAAACCAACAAACAAGGAAAAGTGGGATGGTGTTATGAAAATATTAACAATCTCAATGAATGTAAATCAACTCCATCCAGATCAGTAAATATTCAGATGCAAAATATGATAATAACAAACCATGAGGACAATTCCATTCTGCAAATGCATTTCATAAACCAACAAACAAGGAAAAGTGGGATGGTGTTATGAAAATATTAACAATCTCAATGAATGTAAATCAAATCCATCTAGATTAGTAAATATTCAGAAGCAAAATATGATAATTACAAACAATGAGGACAATTCTATTCTGCAAATGCATTTCATAAACCAACAAACAAGGAAAAGTGGGATGGTGCTATGAAAATTTTAATAATCTCAATGAATATAATTCAACTCCATCCAGATCGGTAAATACTCAGAAGCAAAATATGATAATAACAAACAATGAGGACAATTCCATTCTGCAAATGCATTTCAAAAACCAACAACCAAGGAAAAGTGGGATGGTGCTATGAAAATATTGAGACTCTCATTGAAAATATTGTTTGAGAAGAGGAAAGCAAATATGATATGGCAAATATTAAGGAATATTTTCCGGTGCAAACACTTTGCCTGGAGAGGCAAATTGGATTTGCAACTCAGTTGTTCAGCAATTGACAATGTAAGAAATAATGCAATCTATTTATAAAGAATACTCAGCCTTCTAGGCTTATCAATAAACTTTTCAGCAATTAAGTCATGGAGCTTTTTCTTCTCCTCAAGTTCCTTCAAAATATCTTTATGTATGCTTGTCCCATATTGCCATGTAAATATGTCTTAACTCTACACAAACAGGAAAAAGATTGCTCAACAGAGGCACTGGAAATTGCAATGACACCATTGAGCTTCACTAGCTTCACTACCTCTGGCAAACATTCCTGTAGGTTGAACTTATATATGTATCCCAGTAACTCTACTGCATTCTCTTTCTGGAAGTCTCTGTCCTTATGGATAAATAGCAACTGACTTTCACGATCAGGAAAAGTGACAAGAGGACCATAACTGGTCATCAACTTGTTAAGTTTAGTTGATGGAGCTTTATTCTTCCACATTGAGAAGAAATTTGGGTTAACCAAATCTAATAATTCAAAATTTTCAATATCTGAAAATCTATCGCTCAACATAAAACCATACAGCTCAATAGCTGGAGATTAATGTCCTTATAGTTCCTATCAGATCTGGATGAGGGATGTCCAACAAGATCAACAGTACATTGATAAGTCTCAGTAAATGTCTCATCATTGCACGTATCATTGAGATACCTTGAGAAATGAGTGATCTTAGAAGCTCCATAGGTAAATTCAATCCTCCTGTCTTGGAGCATGTTAAACAATTGATGATTGCTCAAAAATCTTATTGAAAACAAAAACTAGGAAGCAAAACAAGAAACTATTAAGATATTGTAATAAGTCAGATGCTTGTGTCAGAGACCCATCATCCCAGCTTTGTGGGTTATCAACAATGCTCTCCAGAACAAGCAACAAAGAATTGTATTTATTAAAGATAACACTGATGGTTCTTGAATGGTAGCACCACCTGGTATCCTCAGGATGTGGAACTTCAATGCCTTGGGAACAACAGAGATCTTTTCTTCTAGCACTAAGACTTGTGAAAGTACTAACTGCACTGATATTTGCAAAAAAACCTGTATAGAAGGAGGAGTAGATGCACTTTGGCATAAAACCAAGTTCAATCTATGCGCATCACAATGAAAGAAAAATGCAAATGGGTATTCCTGACGAATGAGAGTTTCCCAACCACCAATTTGCCCAGACATAACAGAAGCTCCATCATGTCTGCATTATCAATTTTTCCTTTACAGATTCTTTGTATCTCGAAAGAATAGATCTGACATCAATAATGGCAACTGCAGATCTATCAGAACTAACATCAAAAAGTTTCAGAAACCTCTCAACTATTTCACCTTCCCTATCCAAACGAATGGTGATACTGAGCTGCTCCTTAGTAGAAACAATGGTTGTTTCATCTACCTGAATGCTCAAGAATCTGCAATTTTCAATTTCCTTGTGAATCTGATCTTGGATGACAGAATCTATGCATTCAATGAGATCATTTTGAATCTCTGGAGAAACACCAGTAAAACCACCAGAATGGACCCTTTCACCTTCTGTCAACTCCCTATGGAGACAACATTCAAAGACAGAACCAAGTTTTGCAAAGCATTCAAGTAGCTCCCTATATTTTTCCCTTATTAAGGCTATCATTAGTTTCTTTGTGACCCCTAAAGACTAATTCTTGTTTGTTTAAGAATAAAACAGCTTCAGATATGGTTTTAAGCGCATCCCTGTTCTGCCTTACCTGCTCATTATGGCGCTGCACCTCTTCTCTTCTTGCTCTTGAGAATAGAATATCGACCCTTTCTGTCACGTCAAATGTCTTCCACTTCTTATATGCCTCCAAATGGCAGTTTGATCGCTCATGCTTTCCGCGATCGGAAAGCAACCTATGCATATTGGCATATCCTTTTCTTGTCCATGTTTGCGATTTTCCTTGAGCAAACAAACGGCACAGCCAAGCAAAGCAATCTTTGCAAGTTTGTTGAGTCACAAAGCCATTCTTTCTTCGCACACCAGTCGTCCTGAAACTGGCAATTGGCAGTTCTAGCCCCTAGTTTTGGCTGGGGCTTCTTATGTTGCAAGATCTCTTTCTGCTCACCAACAGTTCTTGCACTCAATGATTTCTCTATAAGCTCACAGTAATTTCTTCAGCTCCTCGGCTACTTTCTTCGGCCATGTTGAAAACTTAGAACTACTGCGCATAGCTACAACGTAAGTTCAAACTGTGACTTTGAGTGTTACAAGCATCCTGCATGTCAAAGTATGCAAGAGCTGTCATCACAAAAGCTTCTAAGGCAATGATGTGTTAAGCCCTTCAGCCAATCAAAATGTTCACTTCCAGCGCAGCTCTGTGACATCGCAGCAGCAATACCATGCTAGCTACTACCAGTAAAATGTGGCAGGAGAACAATTGTTTTTTTCAATTGTGAGGTAGTACAGGCAGAAAGACGTGCTGAAATACTCTTTTGTTTCAGCTTCTACAGGTTTAAAACAAAGGTATTCTTTGGTAACCAATTAAAAATGATTTCACAAATGGTAAAACAAAACCTGTGTTGAATGAGTTCGCTATGCAAGAACGAGCTAACAGTTTGGGAAATGCTACTTTCACTTAAAAATTAAATTTTAGCCACTTTTTGAAAAAATTTTGATTTTATTGACATATTTTAGTCCTGCCAGGCAGGATAGGCAGGACCTCTCACTTTGCCACTGCTTATTGCTTTACTTAGCAAACTGGAAAGTTAGTTCAGCATCTCTGTAAAAGACATCACTCTCCAGCTTTTCACAATTATGGCTTGTATATCAACTCAATGAATTCATACGCTATCATTGATTGATGTGAGACATTAACTTTTACCCATCTGCCACACATCTTTACATATTTGATGATTTGAAAGTAGCCCCCCAACGACCAAATTCTGCTAAAGCACCTCCCTCACTCTCAGAGAAGGATCAACTGCAAACAATTGAAATCCTTGAACTTTACCTTGAACAAATGGGAACATTTCGCCTTGATAAGCACCATAAATTATTTCTCAGCTGGCTTCCTCCTCACAAGCCTCTCATGACAGACACTTTAGCTCGCTGGATTCCGGAAGTCATGCAGGCTGCTGGCAGTAACATCAAAGCCTTCGGGGCGAACAGCATAAGGGAAGCCTCTGCTTCATTTGCATTGGGTCAACATGCATCAATAGACAGTGTCCTTCAAGCTGGGGACTGGTCATGTTTACAAACTTTTAATAAACACTATAATCAGGTCAATAAATCCCTTCCTACCAAGGAACTGTCAATGACAATTTCCTCAAGCAAAATTCATCATTTATCTAATAATCAATAATTGCCATAAATTTATCTCACTAGTGTATTAACCTGCTATTCTATATTTGATTATCTGAATTTATTAGCACTATGGGATACATGTATTTTCAGTGCCAGATTCTGGATTCGATCAAATGCAATGCCAAGGACCTTTAAAGTCTCTAATCAGAAGGAAATAAGCTGTGCAATGCACAGCGACCTCAATGCGGAGTGGAGGTGAGGAAGAAATTCTAATTGGAGGAGACTCAATGAACTCCGATTTGAGTTGTCCAAGCCTCCTCGTAGCATCAAGGTCGCTCTGCACCCACTCTTTCCAACCCCTCCTAGGACATTCCTCTCAATTTGGATTTGTCCATGGGTTGTCTTTTCGCTAAAATACTGCATGCTAGGGCATAGTCTATTGCTTATATATCAAACTTTAATCTATTGCTGTCAAGAGCGTCCTGGAACAGCAAAGAGAATCCATATCTCTAATCAGAAGGAAATAAGCTGTGCAATGCGCAGCAACCTCGATGCGGAGAGGAGGCTCAGAGAACTCAAGTGGGAGTTCATCGAGTCTCCTCCAATTACCACTAGCATGTGGACTTTGTGCTAAAAAGTGGATTGTGCACAAGATACACAATATATGTGTTTTTGAGTTCTGATGATGGCCAATAAATCCCAATGAACTTGTCTATGCTTTGCACGTTTTCATTTTTCAACAAATAGTGCTCCAGTAAATGTTCAACAAATCCCAACATTTTCTCTTTTTCTTGGTTCTCACTTTCCAATCAAATTAGCTATATTTTACTTTGCCCATTGAACATAGCTACAGCTGTATACTGAGTAACACTATCTATTGACCACAGAGCACTTTCCACCGCATTCTGGTACTCCCATTCATATCCCATTGCGGAATCCAGCTGCAGTACCCTAGACTTACAATTTGCTCTGTCTTTTTGAAATTGGTCTCCATGAACTCTCTTTATATGAACATGGTTGCAAACATTAGAGGACCTTTGCTGAAATTTTTTAGCACTTCTCCTAAATTTGGGATGGCTATGTTGCACTAGAGCTTTGCAAAAGCTTTTTATCCCAGGCATGGTATATGATATATCTGACCTGAAGAACAAGTTCTTCATGCACTCATTGGTGTCATCAGAAAGACCTCACACTCATTGTATATTTCTCTCCATCTTTCTAAGTTTAGTCCAATGTGAGATGCCCAGCCTGCAAAAACACCCTGCATGGGGATGTTGGGAGCTTTGCCCTTTATGGGCTAAGAATGGGAATGGCTGTTGCTGTCAAAGATGATAAGCCTCATGTGCTTGGTTTGCTGTTAGTGTTACTAGTGTCCAATGTAACTGCTTTCTGTTTCACTTCAGCTCAAAAATGTCTTTTCCATTCTTCAGCTCTCCTTCTATATTTTGCTTTCCCTTCAGTTGTAATCTTTTTGATTCCTATCTTCTGATCTTCTTGATTCTTTTACTTCTAGATTGTTTTTAGGCCAAATCAGTTATCTGTTTGGAGCAGCATCTTTACATTTTTGTACAATTTAGTGGCTTCATCTTGGTTTATACCCCCATACTTGCTAGACTAAATAATTTCTAGACTAAATAATCCAGAGATATATGGGACAATCTGTACTTTTTTTGACTGTCAGAAGCTGGAGTAAGCTATGGCCCATGGTTTTCAAGTACAACAAATTAATACATCACAATCCACAATGCATCATACCAAACACTACCTCAATGTCACAAACGGAATTAGGTTAGTTACATGTGTAATATAACAAGAAGTGTTTATTTAGCATGTTTATTTAAGTTGGCAGCACACAATTGGGCATAATCATGTCTGCCCTTGCTATAGTGAGTAAATCTAAATAGAACATGAAGGCCAATTCAAATCTATCAAGTGATCTCCAAGACAGAAAACTTTTTCAAAACTTGGGTTACGTATGTGACATTAATTCTGCATCATGCATACCTCCATATAAACTATAAAACTCATAAGAAAATTTGATTTTGGTAATAGAATTTTGATTTAACATGGCAACGCACCTTAGAAAGATATACTATTAATGCTAATGTTGAAGATGCACATACACTCTTTAGATAAAAATGCCACGATGGACTACCAAATTGGTTCACAAAAGAAAAACATTAACTTCATAAACTTAAATGATATCAGAATAGTTATAACCAGAAAAGTAACTTAACTCTTCCATTTAAAATTTTGCATGTTGGTTGACCTCTTCATGGAATCACCCCCCTGGGGTTACAAGCTCAGTTAATATAATTAAGTGTCTAAATAGTTCATTTGTACATTGTACTAGGGTATATTGGGACAATGTATGCATACATGCATTGGTGATGTGCAAATGAACACAAATGTTGTCAAAATGCAGCCTTTTCCAAAACAACATGTTATGGAACTACTAGGGTGACCTATTGTATCCTCTATGAGTGAGTGAAATGAAGTTCACAGGCAACCTAGTACCTGTGGGCAAAGGGTTTGTGACCCCTTAGGGTTCGTACGCATTCTGCCAAATACTTTTTCCTGAGTCTTCCAGACTTTTTTCTTGAAAATGAAGGTATTTTTCCTTGACTGCATATCGGGAATTCATAATATTTTTCCTGACCATCTAGTTATACAAAGGATGCCACTGATCCAGTTTTTTAAAGTAAGTAACTGAACAAATTGTTGCCAATTTTGGTCAAAAGGGTGCCTCTCTGGTCAACTGCTTTCTCAATTAAGAAAAATTAAATGAAAACCTTGAAAATCCAGAATCCTTTGAAATCATTAATATGCCAATTAACTTCAATGACTACCACTGATACAGAGGATACATGATGATGAGTTGCACGATCACACCTTCAAGCTACACTCTGAAATATCTAGCAACTGTATCATAGGTGCATAAACATAAATGATACTCTGCAATGGAACATGAACAACATTGTAGTGTTCTCAAAAGAAAAACCATCTACTTTTCACCTATTGTCTGATAATAAGAAGTGTGACATGTTGCATTTTTTTCCTCACTTGAAACAGCCAAACAGGGCTGTAGCTTCAGAATTTCTTTGCTGGTGTCCTAGATTTTTGCCCTAAAAAATTGTATATTGCCTTGCAAAAATGGGATCTATAGTATGGTAGAAAAACAGAAACCTTTGTGGTAGCAATAAACATAACATAAAACACTGTCTATGCTAAGTTTGAAAATTCTTATTTGATTTGTAGGGTGTAGTCGTTCCATGTAATGTGTATCCTGGAAGTACGTGTTTTTTCAATAAGAAAGGGTTTCTTGGTCCTGTACTCAACCTTTCTTAAATTTCTCACAATTCCAGTATCAAACCTCTTAAGACTTTCTTAGCAACACTTTTTGACTTTAGCGATTTTGTGCATGCACATTAGTGGAAAGCACAGAAATTCCATCTAAACCTGAAATGATGGCAAATCTTAGTAAATAACAGAAGTTAAACTGCTAGAGGGCAACCAGCATAACCTATATAACATTCTGTATACAGATAAATTGAATGTAAAAGACATGCACACTTACAAACTTCTTAGGCTTCAAAAATCCAGTACTGAACTTTCTTAACTTTTTGATCAGCTGGTTACTACTTCCTTATAAACCACTTTATTATACAAATATGTTTTCATTTTAATGACTTCTGTTTCCACACAAAAGGAACTTAAATAGGTGCCAACTTCTTGGAAATAAAGGAGGCCCTACACTTGCTTGATAGAAAGCTGGCAGGTAGCAAGGAAGTCTATACAAGGAGGGAACCACAATTGTGGACTCCAACTGCAAGCACTGTAGTATAAGAGGGGGAAAGAGAAAATGGGGGTCTCAGGCTTGTCCCCAAGAAAAGTATTTAAAGGCATGCCCTCTAGAATACTGGAAAAAGCCCCCTTTAATATAAGATAAAAATTGGTGTCTTCATTGATCTTTTTCACCTTGCTGTGATATGAACACATTCTAGGATTTCTATACAGCAGAATTCATCAGCATCATTGCTGTCTCGCAAAGGGTAATAAATTGCCCTGCAAGTTGCTCTTTTTATCTGCTGGGGGTGTCATACCCTCATACCCTCTGTGGTACTTACTCCTGCAGCTACATCCAAAATAATTTAGAATCTAAACATTCAAGTGATGCATACAAGATGGCATCTTAACACAGATTAGCAAATGCAAATCTTCAATCCAGATTCACATTCTGCATGGTTGAATTGGACTCTAACTTTATGAAATGAAATTCTGGAATTACAGGTTGTGTATTTGCATTTCAGACTGTATGTTTGTCTTTTAAACTTGACAAATGAAATTTGGATGTTGATATTACTCTACAATTGGGCACCACGCAATTCACTTGACTGATAGAAATTCTTTTTCCTGACTTTCTTCAAGTTTCAGTAAAACTTCCTGACTTTTCATGACCTTTCCTGACTTATCCTGACTGCTCTTAAAACTATACTTTTTCCTTGATTTTTCCTGACTGTATGAACCCTGCCCCTGCTGTGTATTCAATTCAATTCATTCATCAATAAGTCCTAAATACAATTCACAAATAAAATAACATTGCCATTAAACTTTAAGCTACATACTGACACTACGTAAAAATAAATAACGGAAGAAATGAATAGACAAAAGTTACATTAATATATGACTGATTAAGGAGAAGCTCTCTAACTAGACAAGCTACTTGTGAGAGAGCCCCCCCCCCCCATTCATACTAATTTTAAAATTTAAATATGAAGACAATAACCATAGAATGAAATGAGTCCTACATGAGTAGATTAACTATATTTAAATGAAAGGCTAGCTCAATTGGTTCAAATTAAGAAAGTAGCTTTTCAGCTTTGACTGAAAATTCTTAGTGGAACTAGCGACACATATGTACTGCGGAATATTATTCCATAGTTTTGCACCAAAAATTGAATTGTTTGTAGATCATATAAGGTAGTATTTATGGTGGACTTGAAGATGTCACCCCTAGTAGCTTAGCCAGTCCCTGTTCTGTTTAAACCTTTCTTCTGTAAATTAAAGAGTGTAGATATGCGTAACACCAGGTGTCTGCATTCACAAAGTACAAAGGAATGCTAAGATTCCAATCTGGTAGTTGCTAAGACACCTTCTACATTAAGTCTTGAAGCCGAACAATATGTATGGCATTTACATTCTTTACTTTATCGTGTAGAGAACTGTCTGATTTGACAGTAAAATTAGGTGGGGAACACAGCACAATGATCAACCTGAAATTAGGAGAGCCTTCGTTGTTAAGGCAGATGTTAAGAATGCCTATCACCGAATTCGCCTGTCAATTACTGAATAAATTGTTGAGACATTCCGTGCTAAAAATTCCTAACATCAGTCATTTTGATATGTGATGGGAGTGGCTGCCATATTCTGAAAACAGTTGAAAGGGTTTGAAATGGATTTCTATTCCAATTGCCTATGACTAACCTGCTAAACTCCAAAACCATTAAGTAGTCAATCATTATTTTTGATTTCGTTAAAATCAATGCATTTCTTCCCCTCACCATTCTAAGAGGAAACCAAAATTCCGCAACCATGCCGCTGGCCTAAGTCAAAAATCTGGAACAAGATGCCTAACGATCTTTGCACTTCGGTGGAAACTGCTTTTTCTTAGGGATGAAATATATAGTTTCTTTAATTATGAAAGCTATAGCATCTAGCTTCAGCCTCAGAAATGATGAATGTGTTTATCCAGCAACTAGGCTCTGCAAAGCACATGTGACCTACCGTACGTTCGTAAATAATTAATTATCTGCGCAAGGAAACGGTAGTTATCTCCTCACTATCAATTCACGAACGTACCTTCAAATAAATGATCATGAAAAACGTTGGCAAACAATATCAAACACCCGAAAGGGAAAATGAGTGCACAACAAAGCGATCAAGAACTTTAGGCATACCTACAGCCACACGTACGTGCATCAACTACTGAATAAAAATTAATAACGGCAAAAATGATAAAAACAGGTTACCGAGATATTCTAGCTCTACAAATGGATCACTTTTTCCTCTCTTCTCGAGGTTGGGCAACGATTTGCACTCAATATCCGATACTTTGATGTTCGACATTGCTTGATCTCTCGCTACGTCGGTCAATAGAAACCGGGTAAAGGCGTGCCCCTGGTAAGTGCTAGCTATCAATTACAGTCAAGGCGGCCACTCGTAGGTACTTATACCTACAGTAGGTAGATTTGAAGATTTGCAGGTAGTAGGTAGCACCTACGGGATAAACCGTGAAATGTAGATACATTTCCTCAAAACGTAGGTATATATATTTACATATCCTCATTCCCCAGTAGAAGCAAAGCCCTTCTTTGAATTATACTCGTGACCATCTTGTAGGATGCCTCTCAATTTGTCAAGTGTCACCTGGTA
>WIPJ01000522.1:56043-66822 GCA_018155075.1 Cassiopea andromeda
GTCGATCATCAGGCCAGACCCAACAGATGTTGTTATGACGCTAGAAGGGCTGAGCCAAAAGAAGGACTGCGCCATAAGCATAAGCTATCGGGTTATTAACTGACACAATGAATGGCACAACATTTCATTTACATGTATTAGATCATGAATTGATACTATATCCTCTGAAAAGAAGATTCTGAGAACTCTGAAAAATAGGAATCTTTACTCAACCAATAAAGAACTACGGTGTTCCAAGAAGCTGAAGATTTCAGCGAGGTTTGCATCGCTGGAAATCTGACGGTTGCAGCTGCAACGGTTGCAACCGTCTGTATCCGCCCCTGGGAAAAGTAGAACCTTGGAATACGAACATATCTCAGTTGCTTCAACTTACTGAGAAACAAATTAAATTCTAGCCTATCCTCACCCCGCAAATCTTCATCCCATTGTACCCCCCGCAAACAAAGTTCTTGGAGCATTATTTTCATGTTCACAGTGAAACACTTAATATTCCAAGGGGGTCAAATATTTTTGCCGTTAATTTAAGAAGAGTGAGCTTAGTAGTGGGTAAGGTCCTGGCTAACACTACTATTTCTGTTAAATCAAACCAGAATTCACGTGAATCTGGATCCCATCTGAGACCTAGTATTTTGACCTGATCTTCTGTCGATGAAAGCCCAATAGATGCCTTAGAGTACGTTTGTTCATCTTCTATTACGGTTGCTTCTGACTGCCTACTTTCCAAACCTCCGACCTCAAACTCCTCCCGCGATTTTGAGCAACAACTCCTTAGAATATGAATTCCACTTATGTTAAACGCAGATTCTACTGACTTAGCACCCGTTCATAAGTCGTCAACAAAGATATGCTTTAACACCTTGACAACTTCAGGGTTGGTCTCATAGAGTTAATAGAACTAGAGCTGACTGGCTAATCCCATTGTACACAAAACAGTGGCCTGGAATGCAAATCCATAAAGGCGCCCTAGTAAGGCAGAAAGTTAGTGTACACTAGATGCAAAATGGAAATAAATCATGTTTCCGCTGCTCATTTCACGAATATTATAATACATTATGGCTTTGGAAAGAGACTAAGAGTTTTGCATGCTTTTTTGGGGAAACTTTTGCGTTTATTAGCCGTGGACTTAACCGTGGTAGCTCAAATATCAAACATTATTGCTGCGTTGCTGTGGATACCTTACTAAGTTTCCTCAAATGCTGAAGGTATTTATGATTTACACTTAAAACAAACGGTAATGAAGGTTAAAGAATATGGCTAAGATTCATTTAGTAGCAAATACTTTTCAAATTAAAGAGCTTTTCAAAGTAGTAGCTACCTATGCCGTCTCAGGAATGAGTTTAAGGCCCGCAAGAGCTTAAAGAGTCTGTTCTATTTATCCGTCTATGTGCGATAGAAATAATAAAAAACGTAAAGACATCTTCTGTCAATATTGCATATTATACAATAAAATTTGGTTTGTGAGTATCTGTCTCCTAGAAGGTGTACTTTGCCTTATAACGTGGTCAGTGTAAATTCTGCCGAGTCTGTGAGAAATGGTTGTTAATACAATTCTGTAACACACTCTACCAATGTTGTTACATGTCCATCTCGTAGACTTGCAACAAGAATATGGCTTTCAATGGAGCGTTGTGCCAGTAAAAGAATGAAGATTCTTTGTTTCAAAGAGAGCTTTCACTAGAATTTGAATAGTAATGTAGGAGCTTAAATGATGTCATGTTTATCAACTGGTTGATAGAGTGGTGCAACAGATTATGAACATTTAGGTTTCTTTTTATGAATGTGAGATCAAGCCATTTGTGGACAACAGATCATCACTCTTCAAGATGGCATTTGAATCAAAATAGCTTTCAAGTTATCATTAACACAAAATGAAGAATTCTGAGGAGAATGGACATTCTTTATAATGCAGTTTGCATTGTTTTAATACCTATATGCTCTTATTCTGGGACAATGCTCTAAAACTGCATTTAAGCTGCCAAGGATTGGGAGTAGTATTATAACTACTGTCTCTTTGAATCTTGCTGTAAGCCATTTCCAGAGACCTTCAAGAAATGTGTATGTAAAAGCATACTCAAAAGCAGACTTAATTCTGGACAATAACCCTTGTGTAATAGCAAAAATAGAATGTTCTGATGCACCAAAGCCAATACTAAATGCTTTTCTGAGACCATCAATAATTTTCTTTCCAACAGTATTTATAAATTTTATATATATATATATATATATATATATATATATATATATATAATATACATATATTAAATATATATATATATATATATATTCTATATAATTATTGACATGATTTTTATATATATTATGTATAGTTGTTAACAAATCTTTTGTTTGAAAGATTCTATGTTGTCAAAAGTACTTTCATGCCTTTCCAAAATTTGCTATTTTAATTGAATACATTGGATAAATTGTTGAATATCATGATAAGTTCAGTTATTGCCTTACCTTCCCTAAACTATTACTTTAGCACCCAAGACAATTGATTGCTGTGGCTAATGAGAAGCAAGAAGTTTGGGGAGCCACTTTCACTTTGTGAAGTGGCCTCCTAGCATGGTGTCTTGAACTTGTATCCTAAAGTTAGGATATCCTTTCTCTGAATCTCATAAAGTTTTGTAGTACATTGTCACAGAGATGTGCCTAGATACTTTCCTTACATTTCGGGGGCATCATACCCTCCCATTTGCATATCACTGGATAGCCATTAATTTTAACTGTCTCATTTATGTGATTTTAAAAATTGCCATATCCTCAAAAGCATTCCTTGCTAGCTTCATCCAGGCAGATATGAAGAATTTGATACTCTCCAAATATATAGAAATTATGTACCATATGATAGCACTTCTTCTATACGCTCTGAATATGCAAGAAAATTCATTCCGGGTTTCCTTAGGGGAGGGATGTTACAACTGAAAAACAACTCACCAAAATCCTTGCATTGGCCTTGTATTTGCATGCTTTTGTCATCAACCAATCACTTAGTAATCCTCAATATAGTCGAACACAAAAGCTCTATCAACTTATTCCCCCTCTACCTTGATTTTTTTCAACCTTGTATGAGTTAAGCACAAACTGGAGCATTGAGACAAAAATATGGATTTCAGCTGTTCCTGGTGTTTTCGGCATCTATGTGTATAATTGTACGCAGCGTAAGAGGTTAATATTACGGAAATAATTACCTATTTCCAATATACATTCCCATTAATCATATTTCAAACGTTTGTTAAACTTTTGCAATGCAAACGTAGTTTCCGTGTGACCTTTTGCCTGACTACACTACCATTTTTAGTTTCCATTGTTGACCCCTATCACGTGACGTAGCGAGCTCTCTAGTCCTATTATCTCTATGGTTGTTCTGTTCGTAAGATGTCAAATGGGCTTCTATGACACTCCCTAACACGCTAGGCGAGGGTCGAAGGCCAAAAGGTAAACGAGCGTAACGTAGCTGAATGACAGTGGGTTTATCTACACTAACATCCTCAAACCAGAGAAATCTAAGAAAATGTCTGTCCTCCGGCCTAATTTCTATCTGCAAGAATGCCTTTTCAATATCGGCAATTAATGCAACAGTGTGAACCCTAAAACGCACCATGACATCAAACAAGAGTGGAATACAATTCGGACAACGTTCCAAGCGAACATTTAACGACAATTCATCAAAGTGCAATTTGCAACTAGCATCAAATACTACCCTAACCTTACTAGTGGTCCTGCCTTCACGAATAACGGCATGATGGGGCATAAAGTTAACATTATCCTTTCTAAATTCCGATTGCAGTACCTTTTCAATAATACCCTCTGCTAATTGATGCTGGAATATTTTGTTATACTCAGTAAGGAGAGCTTTATTAGCTACGAAACGAGAACGCAAGGAAGTTAACCACTTCTTACATAGCTCAAAATTACTAATAATTCCACCTTGTTCTATAGGCTTCCATGGCAACCCAACCTGGGACCGATTACCAGCAAACTTAATATCACAAAATGATTCTCTTTCATCTAAATCCTTTGTGATTTCGAAGCCCGTGTGGTCAACTTCCCAAAGCAACTTTAAAGTGTCTACAATATCTGAATTATCATAACCGTGAGAGATACTAGGTACACTACTATCCATGCATAAGTTTGTGCTAACAACGCTACGTTCTCCTCCTGGATTAACAGTGGACCCTGAAAGCACCCACCCCAGCTTAGTCTTGATAGCTACAGGGCCTTGTTCTCCTCTAATAATATCCCCAGTTACAATATCAAACTATTGATCCGCACCGAGGATATCTATATTATCATCCGCACTGCCCATTATATTGTCTGCAAAACTGCAATACTTGCAAATGCGAAAACTGCGGTGTATCTACCTTAGAGGGTATAGGAGAACTTATTACCGGATATATGAGCCCTGAAATATTAACGATTTCTCCACTACACGTTTCTAAATCGAGACTTACCACCTCACAATTGCTTCTTGCAATCTTACCGCTACCAAATATTGGATACTTCGTCACGTGTAGTGCTCCTCCGCAATTCGTCGTATATTAAGCTTAGCATTCGCTTCACAGTTCAGAGTTTATAGTTCAGAGTTTAGAGTTCACAGTGCATAGATTAAGAGTTACGAGTTCGGATTAAGAGTACACCGCTAGTAGTGTAACATGACGAGTTTGAATTAAAAGTTTCCAATTATAGCAAGATTTATGCAATTATTGTAAATATTGAGTTGATTTAATGCTGCTATATATCCAACGAGAAGCTTAGTTTATTGTCAAGTCTTACACTAATCCACAAGAGCATAAAGTTTACAACATGGCGCCCAACGTGGGGCAGATAGCGCCAATGCAGCGCTTGAAATTATGTATAAGTCTAAGGTAATTATGAAGCAAGCGGGTTTTAATCTGTGCAAATTTAAATCGAATGACCCAGAAGTACGCAGCGAGATTGCGAAATTAGAGGTAGTAACAAAGAATTATGAAGTTAAGCAACCACTTGTTGGAGATTCTGAGACTTTCACTCGATCTACCATCGGTTTGCCACATTACTAGGGTGAAATTAATACTATCGTACATGAAATAAATTGGGACACCAATAGTGATCGTTTCTTTTTTGAGCTTAGTAAAGTAACAGAGTTTGCAGCATCATTGCCCCCAGCAAAAAGGTGCTTGCTCAAAGTCGCTGCACAAATATTTGACCCTTTAGGCTGTCTTAGTGTGTACACCATTAACTTGAAAATTTTATTCAAACAGTTGTGTTTTTCAAAGTTTTCTTGGGATGAAGAGTTACAAGGTGACACTAGAGTTCACTACGATAAACTTTTGCACAATATGGATTTTCTTCAAGGGGCATGCATACCACGTAGTCTGTTTGTCAAAGGAAAGAGCGTTTCCTCAGTACAGATTCACGCTTTCTCCCACGCAAGTAAGAAAGCTTATGCTACTGTTGTTTATTTTCAAATTTTATATGATTCTGGGGAAGTCGATGTACAATTGATAGCTGCCAAGGCTAAGATTTCACCTTTAAAGAAGCACAGTATCCCTAGACTTGAGCTCATAGGTGCGACTTTAATGGCAAAATTCGTTGCGACAATAAGATGCAATTTGCAGGAAGAACTAGGTTACGAAGCGCCTATTAGTACCTACTTTTGGGTAGACTCAATGGTTACTTTATGTTGGACTGTAAATTGCAGGCAGTGGACACAATTTTTGCGCAGAAGAGTAGACCAAATTTTAGAATTTTCCTCGCGGGAGGATTGCTATTTTTGCCCATGATCTTTAAACCCGGCAGATCTACCTTCAAGGGGGTAAATTTCAAAGTATTAGTAGCAGCAATTCTTTGTGATGGAAAAGGCCAACGTTTTTTAAACTCACCCCCATGCACTAATCCACAAGAGCATAAAGTTTACAACACCAAACGTGTTTAAATGCAAACAATGCCACGTTAATGATTTCAATCCGATTTTCTTGTGGACTTCTTCCGAAATGTAGCTTCGCTGACTGCGTTATGCAGCAAGATGCGTACTTCCAGTCGTTTCCCATACTCACGATTACATATGACAGCTTTGGCAGTTTGTAACAACACACTGGCACCTTTCTTTCCGATCGAAGTTGTTGTTATGGACGAAGCTTCTATTTTTTCAAGCTGCTTGCTGTGTACATATGGTAGGATGGTTTTTCCCATTGCAGTTAGTTCAACGCTTGAATTTTCTGCACTGTTGTAATGTGTGTCCCTTACGCAAGCAAATAGAACAACCCCAATGTTTCTTCAACAGCGCTCTCTTAGCCGAAACATTTTTGGATACTTTTTCACGTGTAGCATTCCTCCGCAATTCGTCGTGTATCAAGCTTAGCATTCGCTTCACAGTTCACAGTTTTTAGTTAAGAGTTACGAGTTCGCATTAAGAGTACACAGCCAGTAGTGTAACGTTATGGGTTTAAGTTAAGAGTTTCAAAATAGAACAAGATTTCTGTAATTAATTTAAATTTTGGGCTGATTCAATGCTATTATATATCCAACGAGAAGTTTAGTTTATTGTCAATTCTTGCACTGATCCACAAGAGCATAAAGTTGAAAACAAACATCGTGTTCCTTCGTACAATCCACCGTCGAGTGGTTGCCATCGCAATAGCATCAACTTCGTCTTTGACTTAACTCCCCTTTCGTGTGGAAAGATGACGTGGTACCCTGTCTTGGTTTGATGGACTTTGCACCCATTACATCCGCTGTTTGCAGTTGATCCCTCATTTCCCTTGCTTCTATTTCATTCTTGATAATGTCCAGGACGTCAGAAATTGACCAAATATCGCTCTGTGTGTGCATTGCTATCAAGGGCGGATCTACGGGGGGGCCGGGGGGGCCATGGCCCCCCCAAACGGTATGATTTCACACCGAGAGAATTTGAGTTAACAAGACAACCAATACATAAATTAAACATGTAAATGAAAAAGATAAACGTTTTTGCATAACAAGAAACTAGTTGCATATCAAGCTAACAAACCAAATTCTCACTCACATTACATTACATGTAAGGTAACACTATCTGCGAATATCAACACCTGAGAGCCTGAAAAACATGTATTTCATCAGGCAATCAGAGTAATTCAATTTTGCCGAGGGAATTTTACATTCGAAATTTACCTTGAATGTTATCGGAGATTTTGCCCTTGAAACGAAAAGCTACATGCGAGCTCGTTTTAGTATGAGAGACAGGGATGCACATTAGGGGGGTGTGAGGGGGTGTCACACCCCCCACTATTTCCAACAAATGCAAAACTTATCCCTATAACTACTCAGTTGGGCCTGCTATGCTGCGATGAATCTTTGGTGACTGCCCGTTTTGGAAACTTACCGTTCAAACCATAGGCGCCGAATACGTGGGGACGCAAATCCATTTCTTTTAAAGTGGGGTGTACGTTCAAGTTGTTTCAAAAACAGAAAAAATAGCAGTGAAATTGCATTGTTTTTGAGAAAACCTCGAAACGGCCAGATTTTTTAAAAAGATTTTGAAACTATAACGCATTTGCACCCCTGCCTTTTTTGGTTCTATTTGGAAGAGTTCAGCCTCCCCCCTGGCAGCTTCTTGATGCCAAAAATTATTTCAGGGAATGCAATATAATGCAGGTATATTTTCTCAATTTGCTCATTTTCAAATTTTGTCACATTTTGCCACCCTGGCTAAACTTCACGCAACTTCACTAACCAAAGTTGAAAATGTTTAGTGAAATGCTTAGTCGTTTTGCCAGGGCTTTAGAGGTCGGTTTCTTATGCCGGTTTCTTCAACACGAATAATAGTGTCATACACGAGCTCTGATGCGTCATAGTTCCTCTACCTCGTCATGCGCGAAAGATGCTGACCACCAACAGGTAGCACAGTTGTCACTTGCATTATAAAATATCCCCTGTCAATATAATTATTTTGCTACTTCGCTTGGATGTTTGTCTCAGTAATGAAGTTTTTTAATTTTCTAGTGTTCTGAGAGTGGGTAAACCTTCTTATGAAATTTTTTGGTAGAAAAGGGGCGTTGCCCACGTTCTGTGAGACTTTGAAGGGCGTGTCTACGAAAATTTTCCAGGCCCCCTTTTCCTTCGTAAATGGCCCTCCCCAAACTCAAACCCTGGATCCGCTCCTGTCCAGAGCTTTATACCTCTAAAAGAAAACATTTTTGGCTATTGATCGTTGTCAGTAACAGTATTCTAACATTAGTATCTGATGAGCGTAGAAACAATTCTCTTTCATCTGAATATTTTATGCATAAATTTCTCAAATAGACAGGGGCAAGTGAATTCAGAGACTTGTAAATGAACGTGGCGGTCTCTTTTTTACAAGTGTACTGATAGTTGACCAACCAAGTTTCTACATTAGCGGAGCAGCAGAGGCATCATATTTTTTATGCACTTTATTAATACAAACATTGCTACATTGACATCATATCGGCTATTTGTTTCATTTCATTTCACATTTTTAAGAAGGGTGGCCAAAGGACCCTCCGTTTATACTATAGACAAAAAATAATGATTACAATATATGAAACCTAATTACAATATGTAAAATGTTTAATTACAAATCTTAAAATAACATAATATACAATTTAAAACGGTTGTGATAATCTGTAAATACACTGACGCAGGCTAAATTAGGCACTTAAAGGCTTTGATTGAAGCATTGTTTGGCCTCAGTTGAAAGGCCATTCCAAAATTTTGCACCTCTGAATGAAAAACATTTTAGTCCGTTAGCAGAGCTTTTTAAAGGCAGCCTTAAATCGGTATTTGTATTTCGAAGACTGCGTGTAGCATTAACGGTGTTTTTAGTAACAATATCGCAAAAGTATTTGTGAGCATTTAAAGACTGTTAGATTTACTTGTCTATTAATCAACTCTTCAATTGTTTTCCAACCTAAACTTTGGATCAGAGGCTTGCTTGGAGCATCAAAATGCTACATGTTTCAAGTCAAATTGTTACAAGTCTAGTAGCTCTAGCTTGAACTTCGTGCAAAGCGCTACTTTTGGATTCACTGCAGCAGCCCCAGACGGAGCAACAGTAACTCAAACGAGGCTCAACAATTCATCTATGCATTTTGTTGGGCACATCAGATGAAGGATATTTCTTAGCATACTTAATAAATCCAAAGGATCGATTAGCCTTGGTCTGGTTAGTGTCGATATGTTTGTCCTATTTTAGTTGATTATCTTTCTGAAGACCTAGATATTTTGCATCGGTAATCATTTCAATTACTTGATCAACTATAGAAAAAGATGTTTGAGCATCAGTCTGTCTTTCAATACCGGGGATGTTAGGGACAGAACCTATAATAAGTGATTGTGTGTTCACAACGTTCAGAGAAAGTTTTTTTGCATGCAGCCAATCCTGTAGCTTCAAAAGTTCCAAGTTTAGGTCGTTCTCTAGGTCATCAATACCTTTTGAGGATAGCGAGGTAGTCGTAACATCGGCATACAAGCTAAGATGAGATTTTTGCAGAGAAGAAGGCAAATCTGTAACGTAAATCAGGAATGAGAGTGGACCAAGACAAAAGCCCCGAGAAGCTCCACAAATAATTATCTTCATATCAGGGGAAGTGTCGCTTATTTTACAAGATTATTCACGATTTTCCAAACAAGACCTAGGCCAGTCATATTCCAGGCTAGTCACTCCGTACATTTTCAATTTTTCAACATGATCTCTTGGTCAACCGTATCAAAGGCCTCAATATTGCAGAAGTACTTATTCATAAATGATGCGATTTCTTAGAGGTAGTTCATACGATGAGCCGTAGATGAGCCGAACCCATGCATTTAGCACTTTGAGTAGATACGTTCATCTTCGGTTCAGCGTATGAAACCACAGAAAAGCATCGGCTGGAGCCACAGCCACACAGTTCATTGCTTCAACACTGGCTCATCCCCTTCGGTCGCGCCATTGTTGAACCATTGCTATAATAGGTTCGGCTCATCTATGGCTCATCGTATGAACTAGCTCTTAGTTGCTATTTACCGTTTAGTCGTCTAAAGTAAGATTTGGCACAACTGTAGTGTTCGACGTTTTGTTGATAACTTGGTTGATCGTTTTCAAGTTCTCTTGAGGTCACCTTGAACTTTTGTGGTTTTTTGGAGAAATATTCACGTTTAAGTTGTCTATTTAAGCTATTTAAATTGTTATGAATTTGTTCATAGGAGTCCATCAACAATTTTGAATTTCGTTTCACTGCTTGTATTTTAAATTTATCCTTGGTTTTTCCTACTTTGAAATAATCAACATTTACCCAAAGTGTGTATCTATCAGACACACGTCTACATAGTGTAGGTGCATGTTTCTCTAGGATGTAATGTAATATATGTAATGTAATCGATTATTGATACACGAAAAAATAGCCCTTCAGTCGCTAAAATATTCCATATGCATATATACACTTTTAATAATATATGAAGAAAAAAGTTAGCAGGCATAATGGCCAGTAATACTAATGTTGCTGCTCTTCTAGGGGGTCATGTTTTCAGTTATTATTTTTGATCAGCCAAAAGATGCGCTTTTAATTTCTTTTTGAAGCATAGCACTTTTTAAGGAATTGGAACTAGTGGGGAAATTTTTCAAAAGGGCCACAAAAAACTGGAAAACGTTAAGTGACCACGCCCTGCAGGCACATGTACACAGTAGACTACGTCTATTGCACGTTGACAATGCTAAAATCATACTTTCTTTACAAAAACAGCTAAATCTTAAGAAAAACAATAAGTGCTAAAGAGTGCCATTCTCTTTTTGAAAACACGTTTTAATAAAGTCCCTGTCTTTGT
>WIPJ01000522.1:79175-89810 GCA_018155075.1 Cassiopea andromeda
ATCTAATCTCTTGTTTACATCTATTGTCATACCTGAATACACCCTTCCTTTTCAAGCATCGCTTTTTTTATCTCAACAATATATGTCATTCCGGGGAAAAGCTTTTTTTTAGTCACGTTATTGTAAGTAGTTAGTTGTTGTTGCAAACGGAAAAAGTCAGAGTTGGTTTTTACTACCGCGAATTCTAAACAAGAAAAGGAAACCTTATCGGTATGAAAGTTAATATATAAACGTAAATTCCAGTAAAATAAAGAACACTTGAATTTACTAAAGTATCTTTCATGCATAAGCATCTTGCTGATTGGTGTTTCTTGCTCTGTATTTTCTTCTTCTTTGGAGTGAAGGTCTTACTATATTGGTATACTTGAAAAGCTCATGCTTCCATCTCCTCTTCCTACCTCATATGATCTTCCTTAATAACGTAGGTGAAACGTATAATTAGTTGTTGATATCCTATAAAGACAAAATAACCATGCTTAATAACCAAATAAATAACCAAATGAATAAAAGTTCTTATATAAGGTGGAAGGTACATAGAAGTCAAGCTGCAAGAATTTAACAAGGAATAGCAAGAAGCATACCAAATTACTAATACATAGATAAGAAATTAATGAAAGATGACGTCCCAAAAAATTATTACTGAAAATATGATTTTAATAATACTTCTACATTATAGCCTGTGTAGCCAAACAAATTTTGAGGTTTGCAATGATTCTTTGAAGATAAAATATGGTCTAGGCCAGTAATTCTCAATTAAGTTTCTGCAAAGCTCCCCTAATGAAAAAGTACAACATTTTGCGCCTCCCTCTCACTATAAATAATATCATTACTATCAAAATTGCTTAAGTATACTTCTTCCCTGGGGCCATACACTCCCCTTCCAGCATCAAATCGTGCCCAAATATTTAAGACACGCTTGCTTAGGCAGACATAGGTTTAGTGTTAATACTAGCCTGTCCTACTGTACAATAGTTCAATTTGGGGAATGACACAAAAAGAGACCAAAGATCTTAATGCTTTTCAAAGACAACAACTAAGAAAACTAATAGGTAAAAAATACCCAAATAAAATCTCAAATCAAAATTTGCATAAAAGATGCGACGAGAGGCCAATATCAATTGATATCTTGAAAGGTAGATGGAGGTTGTTCGGTCATGTATTACGTCGTTCTGATGAAACACCAGCAGTTCAAGCCATGAAATTCTACTTTGAAGAATCAGAGAAAAAGTTTAGAGGTAGACCCAGAGAAAGTATAGTAACACACTGAATAAAGACATCAACAGGGCAAAAGCAATCAACAGAGACTTTTCGATACCAACTTTGAGGAGAAAGGAAGATTTAAATACATAAGATCCTTGGCACAGGACAAAAACGCTTGGAGAGAGTACTCAGGTGTAATTTGCAGAGCAGCAGAAGCAGAAACTACATGAAACACTCTTGCTGTTAATGCAAAACTGCAATTATATATATATATATATATATATATATATATATATATATATATATATATATATATATATATATATACTAGCCTAAAGAGTCGATATGTAAAGTACAAACTTCATCCCAAAAAAGAAACAACTGAGATAAACTCGTTCAATTCAATTCTTATTTTCTATTCGACTACAGTCTAAATATAGGAACCTTTTACAGAACCGGGACTTTTTTTTTGTTTCTCAAGTGTCCAGGCCGAGATGGCCCTTAACTGTATACTTGCATACTCTTCTATTTTACAAACTACAAATAAATTAATTAAAACTAACTATTATAAAATTGTAATTAGATCCGAACAGAACTAAGGTTTTACAAAAAGAATGTAAAAAACTACAGAATACATTAATTAAAACTAACAAAATTTTAACAAAACTGAAGATTTACGAAAAGAATTGAGATACGAAAAGAAGGAGAAAAGAAGGAGATAATTTATAGGATGCTTGGATTGCTTAGAAAGTTTGTTCTGATATCAAAGGATGTTTTGCAGAACATCCCCAGACATTTAGTTGTATTATAATCTTCTTGGGTCATTAACCATTGGTACATAGAAAGGTTGTTAAGAGAGGCAGTTGTTGGGAAACTTTTATGGATTGCTTCTAAAAATATTCGACGTTGCTCCTTATAAAGGGGGCAAGCCAAGACAAAATGAATTTCATTTTCAACTGTGAGAATGTTCTTGGACTTACAGTATAAACAAAATCTTTCGTCTCTTGGAATTTTCATTTTACTGAATCGTCCTATCTCAATTTGAAGGTTATGAGCACTAAGCCTAAGTTTTGCCAATGAGCATCTAACTCTAAAATGTGGCATGTAATCCAGGTAGCACTCAAATTTGTAATTTGTTTTAAATGATGCATATAAGTTTAATTTTCTGTTATCAGTTAAATGTTCATTTAATCCATGTAGCACTTCTGACTGAAAGTGCTTAATGATTTTATATTTAATGATTGAACGAGTATCCGACTGTTGTATTTCATAGCGTACGCGAAGATTGTGGGCATAAGATACCCAGTTATAATGGCCATGGTCTGCATCCTTTTTAAGCATAGAGAAAGCTTTGCTAGCGTAACGTGTTGAATCTAAAAAGGATAGTCGAGTGAAAAAATTTAGAATATTTATATGTCTTTGGCATTGGAGACTTACTCTTCCAAGTTCCGCATAGACGGCATCCGTGGTCGTACTTGAACGAATACCCAAAGCATATTTATAGGCTTTAAGGAGAAGTATTTCTAACTTAGGCCAATCTTCAAAACCCCATATTTCTGATGAATAATTTAGAATTGGAGCGATCGTATGGTCAAATAAATAAAGAAAAAGACGTGGCTGAAAACCACCCCATTCTTTGCTTTTAGAAATAAGGGAAAAATAGGACTTTAGAGCTTTCTCTTTTATTTTATCAATATGTTCTGAAAAGGAGCCATTTGATTTTAGGGTTACACCTAAATACTTATAAGATGTACATTCTTTAAGTTCTTTATTGCCTATCTTCCAAGGTTTGTTTCTCTTAGATTTAGTACGAGATTTTTGCTTTTGAATCAACATGATTTTGGTTTTGTCTAAGTTCACTTCCATTTTAATAGATTTTGAAAATTTATCTAAAGTGTCCAGTTGTGACTGAAGATCTTTTCTATCCTTTGCTATTAAAACAAGGTCGTCGGCATATAAAAGTGAATCACTAGATATTTCATCTACCAAAACTCCTTGAGAAGATTCCTTAATCTGACGATTTAAATCGTTCAAATATAGAGCAAAAAGAACTGGACTAAGAAGGCATCCTTGTCGCACTCCTCTATTACAAGGGAAAATATCCGTTAGACTATCGTTACCCCTCACACACGATTTAACCTTGTCATAGAGTGACTTGATGACTTTTAGAAAGTTGCCCTTTATTCCATACGTTACAAGCTGTTGTAACAACAGCTTATGGTCCGCAGAATCGAAGGCTTTTTTGAAATCTATGAAACATACATACAGGGGTCCTTTATTGTTTCTGAAATAATTTTCAATTATAGCTCGAAGAGTAAAAATATGATCGGATGTTTGGTAACCTTTTCTAAAACCTATCTGATTTTGTTCAACGATTTGAAATTGAGAAATGACATTATTCAATCTTTCCAGCAAAACACCCAAGAAAAACTTTCCAAAAATACTTAATAGTGTTATACCCCTATAATTATTGAGATCTGCTTTATCACCCCCTTTAAAAAGAACTACAATTATACCTATAGACCATTCCTCAGGAAATTTTCCAGATTGTAACAATGTCTTACATAGTTTGGTAAAAACAATCATAAAATGTTCATTTGCATGTTTTAGAAGCTCAGCAGACAGCATATCAAGCCCTGAAGCTTTTCCGCTTTTGAGCCTTTTAGCCATCATTTTGACTTCCTCTAAGATAATATCACGATTTAAAGTTTCATCAATTAGATTTTGCGTCATGGCTTCGGTAGAGGGAGCTAAGATTTCAGATTCATTGCTACCTTTAATATCTTTAGAATTTAAAAGAGTACTGAAATAATGTGATAATTCTATATTAGAAAAGTTTAGATTGGGCTTCTCCTTTCTGCTTTGTAACTTTTTCCAAAAAATTTTCGGATCTTCACCCTTCAGATTCCAAAGTTCTGTTTTCTTTTTTTCAAGGAAACTGTGACGTTGGTATTTTATCAGTTTCTTATAAACCGTTCGCTGTTGAAAATATGCTGATTTAAGATTATTCACATGATTATCTTTAATATTCGAGTAAAGTTTCAATGCAGCTTGATATTTTTTCCTTTTGTTGTTTAATATCTGTTTGTTTTCTTGGCACTCCGCATCAAGCCAAGGGCAATTAGTGTTCAAATTAGAAGATTTCCTATTTTCTGTCTTACCAAAACTTTTTCTAGATCTTAAATGAGCTTCAGATAAATCTAACATTTTGGTTCGCAATAATGCTATAATTTCTTCTAAGGGTAAATGATCATTGTCCAGTTGATTTGATATATTTTCAAGAAAAATATTTATCTCGTTATTCTCCATTGCCAAAGATAAAGTTTCTAAGTTCGAAGCATCATTGAAATAGTATTGATTTTTATAATTCTGTAAGAGCGCATTTTCATCAGATGTAGTTGAATTCATAACTGATACATCAGGATGTGTTTCTGATTCATTGATAACATTCGAGCTTTTTATAGATATCTCAATTGGGCTATGATCTGAAAGCTCGCATAGCGCACCGACACTCATTTTATTGACCAGTGAAAAATTTTCTTGACGTAGAAGAGCATAGTCAACAACACTATTACCCTTGTTAGCAAAACATGTGAAATTTCTGGAATTATTTTTGTCGATCCTGCCATTCATAATGCGGTAGCCAGAGGATTTACAAAATTCAATAAAAACGGTTCCGTTGGCATTGATAGCATAGGTATCTATGGTTAGTCTTTTATCTATTTGTTGATCTGGCAAGTAATTATCATCTATTGGCAAATAGTAATCCAATTCGTCATTTTCAATATAATCATTAACGTCATTCGTTCTAGCATTGAAATCGCCGCATAATAGAACCCACCCTTTTCTTTCGTAATGAGCACATTCTGATTGAAGGGTTTCAAATGACAGAGATTGCCATGCTCTCAATAAAGTTGAACTACTTGGGGGGATATAAATGAAACAAACGAATAAATCGTGATCCCAACCAAATCCGGTTTTGTTAATTTTGCACCAAAAATGATAGCTATCCGAAAAAGCAATGGAAACATATTTGGAAATTGATTTGCGGACAAGCAGAGACAGACCCCCAGAAGGTCTGCCCCCCAAGTGATTCTTACAACCTGGTTCGTGAAATTCTGAGAAATGGTCGTTTAAATTAAAACATGACAAATCAATAGGATCTCTCCAAGTTTCCGAAAAGCAAATTAAATCATTGCGTTCTAAAATGTTATTCAAAAATTCACAACCTGTTTGTTTGATAATTTGAGCTTTGGAACTTCTAAAACCATTGAAATTCCATACCGAAAAATTAAGATACTTTTTATTAGAAAGACAGGATTTTTGTTGAAAGTTTTGAAAATAATATTTAGGTGAAATGAACGTAGAATTTTTATTTATATTTTTTGTGCTAGCTTTCTCATCTCGGCCAAAATCCTATTGCTTTTCATTAAATAAATTATGGTAATCAGCATAGGATCTGATCTCGAAAGTTGTAGGATTATTTATGAATCTAAACTTGATACGTCCATCAATTGTCCAAACACTATCAATGTTCAGAAAACGGCGATTTGTACTTACCTTATCTAATAATCTCTTTATACCTGGCGCCAGATCTTCATTTATTTTAACGTTAGTAGCCTTCTTCTTCGCTCTCATAACTTTTTCCTTAGTCTTGTGACTAAGGACTTTAACTAAAATTGGACGGGGCTTATTTTCTTGGCGACGCCCAACCCTGTGCACAATATCAATATCATTTTGATTAATAACGATGCCAATTTCTTCCTTAAGAGTATCTAATGTTAAAGCTTCGATGTCTTCGCCTTTTTGTTCTAGCACTCCACGAATCCTTACGGAGCTTTTACGCGAGTACTGATCTTGCCGATCCATTAAAAATTTTAAATCTTTCCCGTGATCAAAATTCATGCCCACAGTTTCGTCCATTGTAGCCAATCTCTCTTCTAGAACCGTTTGCTTTTGTTTAAAGCTTTCAAGGTCCATTTTGAAAGTCTCGATTTCCTTTTCAATCGAGGAGAGTCAGGATAACATCTGTGTTTGGTTTTGTAGCATGCTTTCCTGCCCATCGTCAATCTTCTTTTCTAGTCTAATCAGAATATCTGAAAAATCAGGAATGTCTTCACGTGCAATCGATTTTGCATTTCTTGTATAGTTTGCTGGACCAGGATTCAGCTCAACGTCACCAGAAAGTAACAGAGTAAAATACTGATCCATCACACATTTGAAACCCGTATAGGCCCTCCTTTCCGAATCCGCTTTGAGGATTTGATCCTTCTCCAAGCCTTTCCCATCAAAAAATTGCCAGTAAAAGGTTTACGAACAATAAATCTCTTCATATCAAAACTGCAATCGAAATCTTTCGAAGTCCGAAGCCAAAAATCAAAATCAATGGAAAACAGAATAAGAGTGAAAATTACAATAGATCGATGCTGTGGATCCTGCCTCCTTTCTTCACAGTCTGGACTTCAAATTGAAAGGAAGAGCCATGGATGGAAGCGAGGCGGTAAAAGGAGTGTCCATAGGTAAACTAGACACATGCATACCAAAATTTAAAAATGTAGCTTTGCGAGTAGTTTCAAGGATGTAATTATGAGCGAGCGGGTTGCTATTGCGCTGCTGGGACATAGTTTCAGTTATTTGAAAGGGCAATGTGAAGAAAATGCCGATTTGAAGACATGCACTTGATTCTGCATACATCAAAATTTCGACTTTCTGCATGTTCTAATTGGTAGAAGCCACCTTCATGCAGCCGGCCCTTTGAGCATTCACCCGAATGAACAGACCTGCCAGATCGCCCCTTGATATGAGTATGGATGATAGGACTATCATCATCAGAGGCGAGCCAAAGTAGTAAGTGGCAGCACACTTCCACTTTTTGCCAAAACCGTCGATAAATCATGGCTTGTTGTTAGTCATTTGGCTAAGAGATTCACTAAATTTATATACATCGATGGCTGCAAAAACCGAGATAATAACTAAAATGATGTTCTTATATGGGATGTGCCAAAACGCCTTTGTGATGGGCGCTTCGTATCGTAGAACAGGATGAAAAATAAACGACCATTCATTATCACTGCATATGCCGTTTTTCCTCGAACTTTATGGTACGGTGTTCATTAAAAACTGAAAAATGATGTTTTATGCAACATTTTCTTTTCTTAAGGGGTCAGTCACATATTGCATAATCACTTTTTTGACCTTTGTAGATACCCCCTTCCCCATGAAATCAAGCGTACCCATTGGCAAGACCCCTCCCCTTGAATTACATCATCATTTGCTTTACCACTCCCCTCCACCCCTAGGAAGAACTCATATAGTCTGTTGGTGAGATTCGATTATAGGTCAGCGGCCATCATGTAAAGCCAATTTTGGTGTGTTCAGACTTTTTCCCTTCTTCTGCAACACACAGTACAACAAGAAATGACATCCTTCTGTAATATCTTAGCATCTCTTCTCATTCCCAGAGACATAGCCAGGGGGGCAAATGAAGCGGTCGTTCCCCCATCGATGAAAATTTGGTGTTCGAGAAATACTCAAATCTGTAATGAAATCGATATGTAATAACGTCATTCTTGCAGCACTAGTTAGTAGTCTTTTAGTATAGTTTAATCACTTGCATTCAGCCATATTCTCGGATAATCACTTGAAAATTAGGAAGTTTGTGCGGAACTAGGAACTATGTGTTAAGTGGAAAGTTACCCCTAATTCCACCACTTCCCCACTTCCCATAGTTATACATTTTAGGATACAGCTGTCATTCTGCATTGCATTGTATTATTAGTAATATCCACATTCGAACAAGGAACTAACGTACAAGAATGTATATAAGTAGCTATAGAACGTAAGAATAGGGACACACGCTCGAGCTCAATGGCAGGAACGACAGATACCTCGTCGAGCTAAGATCGTTAACATGTTACGAGTTAAAGACTGGCTTTGAGGTGGTAGTACACCAAAAAAGCTTTTCTTATACTATATGTTTAAAATACGCACAAGTACATCAATGTTGGTAGTACGCATTTCATTTTTGGTACACAAACACAAAGAGTATTTGAGTATACAAACATGCTAGTTTTCAGCTAACAAGGGTTCTAGTTGTCATGGTAACACAGATACAATGTAGGGTGCTAGTTCCATTAAATTGATAATTAGAAAAAAGTAAAGAGCATATGAGGTGACATATAATTCCATACTGCTTCTCTTTGACTGGTTGTTACTTTGTATTATGGATTTTATGAATCTACTGATAATGTGGAGGAAAACCCCCAAAACCCTTGTTTCCATAGCAACAGTAGGAAAACTAGCAAAATCAAAAAATTGATAATACAAATTAGAGTAATAGCTAAAATGTACTTCCTGTCAATTTTGCACATCAATATGGCCTATAGTTTGCTTTGAATAGCATTTTTAAACTCTAAAGCAACAAAAAGTACATTTAGAGAAAAATGCAGATAAAGATTGGGAACTGCAATATTACACAGTTGCTAAGTATATGCAGACTAGAGGTCAACTAATAAAATTAAATTTTTTCTCTACTCACTAGCAGCATAGTGCTACAGCTTTTTTCTTTTGAATGGGGGAATAGTGGTAACACCTTCATCCCCCACAAATTTTATCTTCAATGATTCTTTGTTGCAGTTAGTTGGCTCTTGCTGTTTTTTCATTTGAATAAGTTCAATATGATTGGCTCCTTTCTTTTTAAATTTTTTCTTGCATCTGCATGTGTTCTCTGGTATTGAATCTGATCCAAAACTTCCAGCCTTGTATGAAAGATTTGATGACTTTAATGCTGTTCTATTTTTAAACTTAATTTGCTTCCGTCTTCTCTTATATTTCTTGGTCGCTTTCTGTGCAGCAGTTCTTAATCTCCTATTATCTTCTCTCCTCAATGCCCTAAGCATATTTCTTCCAACAGGCAGCCCAAATTTTTCCATGAAAACAGCTTTAGCGGCAGCACCAGTATTGAAGACACTAATTGCTTCACATACACCAATTGTCACCTGTCTTTTCCCTAAAAATAATGTCTTAGGAATAAGAGTCCACAGAGTTCCATTTAGGCTTTCATTTTGATTTTGTGTGAGCCCAAGAAGGCATCTCTTCAGTAAATCTTCATTACTTAGCCTATCAAAAATTGGAGACAACTCTTGCAAGAATGCATGAGGCAATCTAGCAGCATTGTGATTTGAATTTGTCTCTGATGCTTCATCCCTTTGAAAATAACACCAGGAGTCCTTAGCTTTTGGACAAAACCTGTGCTGAACGGCAAGTGACTTGGTAGGCTCTTCAATTATATGGTGTTTTATTGCATTAATTGCCTCTTTCATTCCTGCTAAGTTCCCTTTGTTCTGTCTTATGGCAAACCCATAATAATTTTGAAGTTTCTTGATCATCTGATTAGTAAGCCTACCAGCACCAGCTACCCCTTTGCCATCAGACAACTTTGTTCCCTTCATTCTCCTCTTGAACTCTGTAAGGGCAGCTCCCATTCTTTTTTGGACATTTCCTACACATTCTTCCTTTGATATTGGGTATGAATCTCCAAACTGCTCATGTACTGCTCTTGAGACATTGCCAAAAGAACTGCTATCCCCATCTCCAACAAATGTTGTGTAAAGTAACTTATGCTTTTCAATACTTCTGGTAAACATGGTTATTGCTCCTTTGGTTTCCATGTCTCCTGAAGAACCTGTATGATTTATTTGGCACACTCGAGCATGACTATCCCACCAGGTCTGATATTCAACTGAATCTTTTTTATAATTCCCATGGGCCATGCATTCATAGCAGACATGAGAAAGAACTTGGTAATCAAGAACTTCTCCAGTCCTAACTGAGAGTAAAAATACAGCTCCTATTTTGGATGTATGGCCTCTCTTTTGCCATGTGCCATCTACTGTAACTGATATACAAGTTACGTCTCCTCCATCAGACCACAAAACAACTTTCTCAGGCTCTTCATTCTTAACAACATTTTTTAGCCGTGTTGCTGCCTCAGATATCTTCTTTTCAGTTTCTTCTACAAATATCTTTTCTCATTCTCTTTGATGGTCATGATATGGTTTCTTGTGTATTGGTGGAGGTAAGTTCATTTTGGCACAGAAGTTAACAAGTTTCTGTCTGTTTGAAAAGGCCAAGGCAGATCTTCTGTTTACTTCAAATTTTCCCTTTTTTCCTGGTATTTTATTACTTGTGTAAAAAGTTGATTTAAAACCACATTTTACACACCTTATAAACAAAGTCTCTGCCAATCCATTCCTCTCATTATTTTTTTGAAAAATTCTTAATTTTGACTTTGAAATTTTACATGATGCACAGATAGCTGCAACATTTAGGCATTCTTGTAAAAGAGTGAAATCTTGTAACTTTATACCTGCTGCTGGCTCTATTTGTGGTTGTGCCGAATCAAGCATGCCAAGTTGCCTTCTTAGGCCTCTTGTA
>WIPJ01000522.1:89941-108463 GCA_018155075.1 Cassiopea andromeda
AGCACTGATCAGTGCCTAACAGAGCACAGGGTCATAGCCTCATCTGTAAAGTGAGGCTGAACAACGAACGCGGGAGATTTGAACCTTACTGCAGGGTGAGCACATAAAAACAGGTCCCTAGTAACATAGGAACACACTGAAAAAATGGTTGCTAGGGGAATTCTTTTATACCCACTGACCAAAAATTGCAAGTTATATGTAGATCCCTCAAATAGAGCAGCAAACCATAACAATATTCAAAATCTCTATAAAATTTGCTACAAAACAAGTCAAAGAAAAAAATATGTGTAAAAATGTTTTTTCACTAAATTCTTTGGTGTACTACCTCCTTGACGAATCCATGAATTTTTCTGCGTTCTTTCTCTTTTGGCGTTTAAACTTGGTACAGACCGCTCGCGTAAAATATCCCATTTTACATTGGTGACCTGAGTGTGATAATTCTTAAATGCTGCTAAGTTTCAGCCTGTCACCCTACTAATACGCTAGGAAGAACAAACTGGCATTTTATGAATAATGGACATGAGTATTAATTGGAACGGTATATGCATCTTACAGCTGTTTGTACAAAGTTTGGTAATTTGACCTTTATCACAACTACATGCTGCCCATCGAGAATATCAATAAAAAGAAAACCGACATGGCCCGAGAACGTGAGCTCGAAGTGATCGACGCAGCATTGCAGTTTGGAGACGTGCAGCCGAAGAATTTCCGGGAGTTGCATAATGTCAAGGAATGAAGAACTTCAAGATATGAAACTCTTACATGAGAACATTGTTGGTACCGTTTATGGATGTTCGTAAATATAATATAATCATTGTCTATTTTGAAATTAGTATCGCAATTGTTTTTGTTACATGTAATAATATTAATGAGAACATGTAATAATACCAATGAGAGATTAGATTTTGCATTCATAAAAGTTAGGAACTTGCGTCGGACAATTTGGTTAGATTTCAAGTATCTTACTAAGTTCTTGAATCTGTATTTTCGCGTAGGCAATTTTGTATTGTTGTTTTTAGGATTGAGCTCTGTTTTATCATAGAAAACACGTATTTCGAGTGAAAATAGGAGTTTGCACACTATTGTCACTTTTGCAGGTTAAAAAGCATTTAAGGTTGCATATAGTGTAAAAAAGGTAAACTAACCCTAGCGTCATGCGGAAACATTGACTAAACTATTAGAATCAGTGCAAAAGTACGCTTAAACTATCTTTCGTCCATGAGATTCACTCATTTCCTCGAAACTTTAATCTAACACTGTTATAAGCACTTGTGCTGATTACAATGGGCCTAAACGCATACATGTGCAAAAAATGATAAAATAAGAATGGAAAGAGGTTTCATGGCGAAACAATGTTTATAATGCTAAGTTCAGTGTAGAACCACGTTTACAACATGGTTTGGCCATAGGAAGCACGTATCTCAAGTGATCATAAGTATGTTGCACACTAATGTAACATTTGAATTGTATAAAGCGTTTTAAGACTGTATGTAATTTAAAGTAACGCTATTTTCATGAGAAAAAATTGACTAAACTACTAGAATCAGTGCAAAGGTGCGCTGAAAATATGACTTGTCCTTGACATTCAGTCACTTTCTCTAAATTTTCCTCAAGCAATTTTGTAAGAACCTTTGCTCATTGTATAGGGCCTAATGTGGTAAGTGTGCACAGACTGAAAGAGCAAGATTGGACAGAGGTTTCATGGTGAGACAATGTTGATAGTGCTAAGTTCAACGTAGAGATACGTTCAGAACATAGTTTGGCCATAGAAAACACGTATTTTCAATGAAAATACGTGTTTCGCCACCAATTTCACTGTTGCATCTCATAAAGCGTTTTAGTGCTGCATATAGTGCAAAAACTTAAAGTAACGCTATTTTCATGAGGAAACATTGACTGAACTACTAGAATCAGTTGGAAAGTACGCTTTAAATATGCTTTGTCGATGGGATTCACTCAAGTCCCTAAAAGTTTACTCAAACAATGGTATAAGCACTTTTGCCCATTGCATTGGGCCTGAGGTGCGTAAGTGTATAAACACTGACAAACAAGAATGAACAGAGGTTTGCTTCCGCACGTTTAGATTTAAGTCAGTCCTCCTCTAATGTGCTTCTACCCTAAAAATCTTTCCTGTCAAATAAGCCCTCGGGAGCTTGATTGTGTTTCTGCGGTATATCTGAAAAGTTATGTAGTTGAGGATACTGAGCACTTGTTGCTTAAATGCCGTGCATCTGACGATCAGAGGGCATGATCTCCTTGGTTTGACTATCAACTCTTGTGCAAATTATATTGAATCGTAGTAACAGATTTAGTCAGAGCAAAATTAGGCAAAGCTTAGAATCAACGCTAAAACTCATTCCATGCATCAGAGCACTTCTTATACTACGAGTAACATAAATAAATCAATGTTCTTTCTTTTCCTTCACCTATTTGTTTTTCATTATTCTTAGTACCATTTTATAATGATATTGTAAATTTCATCCATCTTACTAAAAAGTGTTCTGAAATCTATCAACGCTCATATTATTTTTGATTCAGTAATAGAACTATTTTTGCCACTCTCTGAGGAGAGACCAAATCATGTTTGATATATTCTTCTTAAATGATGTTTGGTATATTCTTCTGAGGAGGGACCAAAATGATATTTTGCATTTTATTTTGCTACAATGGTCATTTAGGTGATTATAGATATGCTTCGTCGCTATGCAGTATATGGAAATTTACGAAAAAGCCGTTTCATATTAAATGGCAATTCAACTAGAGACAATAAATAATCGAACAAGGAGCAAGGCAAATGGGATGACAACAGCCAGTGATGTGCCGAGACACCTTCTGTTGTGGGGGGGGGGAGGGTGTTCTGACCAGTTGCTAACTAGTACATTAAGTTAGCTAAGAATCCTATTGAAACACTAATGAATTTGTAATTACGTCATATCTAAAAATACAAACGTCACGTAAATTACATGAAATATATCAATCGATAGAGCTCTTTCTGCTGGTTCTAAAAATATATGTCTCAACGATTTAGAGCATTAAATCAAGAATTAATCGAATGGAATGTGTGAGATTTTGCGTAATTTTGATGTCATCAATTTAGCCAGCCTATGGTCAAAGTTGCAAGTGGCCCATATGGGATTTGGAATTTCCATGGTCAATTTGCTAAGAATCTGCAATAAAACGCTAGGTTAGACATCTAGTTGGACATTTGCAGAAAATACCCTGGCTATTGTAAAGTCGCCCTAGTAATTGACATTGCTGTTGTGCTGAAAGTTATTGTAGATTAGCGTCATCGCCGTTTCGAACAATCGTTGTTGTCGAGCATATAGAGACCTCAGAACAGTTGCTTGGAATTTTGATAACTTGAACCAATTGTGTATTTTCTTATATCTTCGTGTCGAGTGTCTACATTTATAATTTGTTATTGGACAACTGATTTGTTAACACACAAAAAAATCAATGCATTTAAAATTGGTGGAGGTAGAGTTCTCTGATGGGTGGTAGACGCTATTTTTGGATTGTTGTTTGGAAATGATGTATAGAAACATATTACTAACTTGTGAGAAGAGTTACAGAATGAGCAATTTAAACCTTACACCTCAGAACTTCGGAAATCTGTGCATTGGAGCTGCTGACGAAAGAAACATACCATAATATACTTTTTTATAATAAGAGCAATTTGATAAGAACACGAGCCTGGAATTTGGTGGAAAATTAAGAACAAATTAAGAACAAGGTGGAGGCTGAAGAACTGTCCAAAACATATTTTGGACAACAATGCATAAGTTTTCCATTACGATATGGACATAAAATACCTGTTCCGACGCTAGATACTGCGCTGAAATTGTCTATTTCTAACTGTTTATAAATCTTTTTGAATAAAAACATTGACATGAAATACGCACTTAAACCGAAACTGTGTGCTGATTGGTTAAAGGCATTTTCCTTTAATTACACAGTAGCAACCATCGTGCGTGGTTGATTACAGTGAAAACACTACAGGATATTCATCTTCCTGGGTTTGATATAGCAAAAGATACGCAAAATTTCCTGTATTGTTTACTTCCGTGCTATGCGCGGGTCGAATTACTGCATCTGTTCGTATGCAAAAAGCAATATTTTCCCTTCTCTCAGAACTATACGGCATTTAATCAAAAAATTACAAGTGGATTTGCATATTTCATTATTTTATCAACATTTTGATATAATTTTCAATGATTTTTGACAATACTTTTGTCATGTTTTGGTACATGAAGAAATAACAGCATTTTCTATCAAACTCAGTTGCAAATCGAAAAAGTGATAGGTGGATCTGAATAGGTTAATTATCAAGGAATATCATGGTACAAATTTTATCAAATAATTTGAGTTTTCTTCTCAAAATAAAAGTGTCTTCACGGACGAAGCGTACCCCTGTGGGAGGTATTTGGAAGATGAACGCGAACGAAGTTGCAAAACAAGTCTATTTGATCAGTTCTAGAGAGCAAATTCTACTTCAAAAATGCCAATAATACACATTTTATCTTCGTAACATTTCTATTCTTCGTATTTTTTGTGTGTTTGCTTTGCTTTTCCGCTGATGATGAGTTGAGTCATCGGAGAGAACAATCTGGATCTAACTCATTCATTTACGCACAAGTAATGAGGAAGTCCTGTGCATTACAAAATGGAGAGCCAAGTATTCTGCTGAAAGACCTTTCTAAACATTATTCTAATTGTACGTCACTATCCTCTAGATTCCTTCACTGCAGAACGTGGAAAACGTCGCCATCATTTCATAGAGATTTGTGTGATTGCGCAGACGCATAAATTAATGGTTGATGTGTACGCGATGTTACAAATCCTGTACGCATCTTTTGCTATGTTCCACGTCTACTTCTAATATATTTTCTGGACATCTAACCTCCGATTCACGACGGAAAGAGGATTCCTTGGACAGTATGGGCTAGGCCTCCCATATTGACAATCCAATTTTTGCTATCATTCGCTTTAGGAATTTTAAAATTTTCCACCCAAAGAGCACTGGTTGCACATTATTTGGCTAAGTATCCTCTGTTCAAAATCCTATTTTCACCATAATTCTTGTGAGAAGGTATACTATTTTCGAACGAGAGGGCACTCATTCGACATTGTTTGGCTAGGCGATTTGTATTGACGCACATTTCTGGCATCACTCCTCCATTGACAACTCAAACCATTTCTTGTGAAGAAAGTCCCAATCAGCTTGTATGACAGCCTTTGATATAGCGATGTATTAAGGACCAATCTTCTTACCATTAATTTTTTCCACCTTCTTTGGCCATGCACTCAAGTCTTTGGGTAGAAAAGTAGGAAGCATTCAAAAAGTGGGGTGCACATACATTCAGGGGCAACCTCTTAAGCAAGTAAGGGAACTTTGCAAGCTGAAAAAGGGCACTTTATATAAAATTGGTGAAAATTGGAGGGGGCAGGTGCCCCCTATACTCCCGGGTTCATATATTCATGCTTTTGTATTTTAATTCGCCATTTGAGAGAATAATCAATTTATCTTTATCGAAGTCTATTATGCTAGATAACGTAACAATTTCATTCGCCCTCACTTCTGTCACTAATTTTTCACAGTTAGAGCCGTAGGCATTCTACAGACTTCTTTTACTAATATTCATGGTATTAAAGCAGTCAAAAATCTGGGGAGGCGATGCTTCACTTGTCAATGCCACCGCCAAGCCTCCATGAACTAGACTGTGTTTTGTTATGCTCCATATATTCTGCCCCATTGGGAAAATTGCAACCTAAAATTGCCCCCAGCATATAACGGGGCAGCCATAAAGTATGGAGCAGACCGGGGCGGAGGGGATTCAGCAGGGCCGCCAAAATTTTTAAGGCGTAAATGATGGGCTAGCAAACATTCTTAATTGCAGAGATGGGCCATGAAACTTTTCACTTAAAATGAATAAATACTATTCAGGGAAATGTCAATCAGTACTTTCTGAGCTACTTTCACTACTTTCATCATTGTCTGTGATGTTGCTAATTTCAGTAATTTTCACCTTTTTCTTCTGAAAACACTGTGTTATGGTTCCATATCTAGGCTTTTTCCATTTCCTTGCCTTCTTTAATTTATTGGCTTCCATTGTTGATGCAAGCTGCTCCTGAAGGTGCTTACAAAGTTCTGCTGTAATTCTGTTGCTCCCATCATCAACAAATACCCCTTTTTCAGTAAGATGTTTTAAGCCACGCAAGTACATTTTAGGTGTCAGAGGATCTAAGGAATTTGAGTTTATTGAAGTATGATCAATCTTAAACCCAAAATTCCCTTTAGCAGTAGCGTCAGAGAATAACCCATGAGGTATTATACTATTCAAAACTGATGCACAACTTTGATATAGCCTCGTTTCCTTCCTCTTTTCACTTTTCTTGTCATTTTCCATTATTCTTTTTCTCTGCATCTTATCCCTCTCCTTATTTAAAGTGCTTTCTGGAAAACTGTGCTCAGTTTTTCTAATGACTGACTGAGCGTGGGTCTCAAGTTTGATTTAAAAAGATTTGATGTCATTCAGTTTCTTTAGTGAATTGTGACAGTATTCTACTTCATTTGATCTCCAGCATGGCATTGTGTTTTTTCTACTGAATAAGTGGCATCTTCTTTTAGCTAACTTTTCTTCTTCTATTTCAATCTTATGAATTTCACTTGAAATGGCAAGTTCAGTACCTACTGTCATGACTAAGTCTTTTGCAGTGTGGCACTTGACATCTTCAGCACTTGCAAAGCGACGAAAATTAATCCATATGCCATCTTTACTCTCTCTGTATTATCCTAAGAGATTCTCAATGTTTTGAACAGTACATTTAATCTCCCATCGCTGCTGTCCTTGGCTTGAAGCATAGCTCTTGAAACTATTGATGTCCATTAAAACAAATAAAGAGTTGAAGAGCTCTTCAACAGTTTCATTATAAAACACATGTTTATCAATGAGTGGGTTGGGTACGAATAGTTCTTTGACCGGCTCTGGCTCTGGCTCTGAAAAAGAAAAAATGAGTGTCCTCTTTATAATACAAGTAAAGTACATTTCTTCTCGTAGTATAGGTTGACATTATTTGAGTAAAACGTTAATTGCAAATGATACGAATCCAACAATGAACCTAAACACAAAACAAAATTAATCAATTAATCTGTTACCTATCTTAAGTGTCTACTCGATTAGTTGGAGGCTTTCTACATTTGACTGTAACTTACAACTATAGGCAAAAGGCCTCCGTCATGTAACTAATAATAATTCATATTCAAGCATTGTGGCAAAACGCAACTCACTTTCTTTCCTAATTGATTCTTTTTCTAGGGGATGCACCTTTTTCAGCTTCTTTGCTTGTTGACAACAAACTTTTGCGTACCTTCAAACTACTCTCAAGCTTCTTTCTATGTCCTTGCTTATGAATACCGACAGTATCGAGAATTTCTGCAACATCTTTACTACCTAATGCTAAGATGAAATCCAGTTCATCGTAGCCTTCTTCTTCAAACGTGTGCCAGTAATGACCAGGCTTGATAGTCTCCAGAAAATCCTTGACAGTAGTCATACTTTTCGTAAAAGCGAGCGTAGATAGTTGTATAAGCACCAGCTATCAATTTCGTGCCAAAATATGCTGCAATCTATAATAAGCCTAGTTGTCGTATATATTGAAGTGGCAGTTTTTTGCAGTCACGTTTCCAGTTAGAGTAGGATTGTTTCCACGGATTGTGAATGTTTGGCACAATGACGTCAAACACCAATAGCAGGAGACCTGCAACCAGAAAAAAGCCAGATTCTTTTCAAGAAAACAGAGCGCCGATTTGAAATGTTGAAACCTCTTCAGACATGCCAATTGGATGACAATGAGAAGTTGTTAGAAAACATATTGCTAGCATTCAATGAAATATTGAGCTTTGTAGCCATTTAAAAGGCTTGAAAGCAGTGTGGTAAGAACTCATGACTCGTACCATATATGAAGATGCATTTCAACTGCAACTTGAGCTATCTTTTTATCCCATTCTGTGTCCATGGAATTGATAAGTTTCTGCGCAATTGATTTTTCAATGGTTCTTACTTGCCTCTTGAGTTGACTCCATTTTTGAGACCATAGCATAGGCAAAGTAATGAAGATCAAAATCATTAGGCTGAATAACAATAACTTCATTAATTATATACCTGCATAGAGAGATTAAAAGATAGCTCAAGTTGCCGTTCAAGGTCTGAAATTGACCGACTTGCCATCAGTAGTCATGAAATGAAAAAGCTAACAGATCATATTTTGGATGTAACCCAAGCTAAAGATGATACAAAGGTATTAATTTTATGAACATTTATTGATATGTCCATTTATTGAGATATTGTATTATTGCTTTATAGAGGTGGTATTAAGAGTCTCCTATTAACATTAGTTTCTCCCAATTCTGCAATTTTTGGACCAGAAATTTTCTATCCTATCCCAAAAGTTTTGAAAATTATGTAAGATGATATATTTACTTATATTATGATTATGGTTTGCAGATTTTGGCTACAAATGGGGTTAAAGCAAAAGTGGATTCTAAGATAGACATGATTGACAAGTCAATAATGTATAAAACTGCCCTCATTAGAAGGAAAAAATTAGATTTCAGTGATGTGCAGCAAGAGGAATTGTCAGAAGAAATATATTTTTCATGGGAAAGGAGAGATACCCTAGATAGCCTCAAGAATCCTAGTACTAAATATGACATAAAGAGGTTCAATGCAATGGTAAATATAGCTAGTATCAAATTGATTAAGGAAAAAGGACTTGGATTGAGAGCTGTTGTTGGAAAGACCAAGGGAAATGGATCAAGAAGATGAAGAGTTTGTACGTTGATGTATTGAGTCCAAGACCACTACGCGTGGCAGACGGTCTGATCAAGGTGTGTATACAAACCACTGAGTAAAGAAAAAAGACTTTGTAAAGATAGTCAAGTATCACAGGCATAAAAGGAATCGATGTCCAATTAAATCTTCAACAACTGTTCAAAACCGCTCAAGACCATGCAACAAAAGATCAAAACAAGCAAAGCTTCATATTGGACTTGGTTTATTTTGTGCAAAGAAACCCCTAAAACTGAAAATAATGAGAATGAGCTAACCCACCACCAATGAGCACACAAGAACATTATTCATTTCTTTTGTGATGCTGAGAGAGAAGATGAGGCAAGGCATATTGCTGAGATCTCAATGGATGATAAAGCATACCTGTGTCAAGGTGCAGGCACAGGCATGTCTGGTGCCAGGAACCAAGAGATTTACCAACCCAGCAATAACGAAAACGGAAGACAACTTTCAAAGTATGATTTTCCAGTTTCTATGGTGACTATTACTCATAGTGGTTATAGAATTATGGAAAAAGTGTTAAAAGAATCAATGAGAAATGTGAAACAGCGATCATAGCTGATTCATGTTATGTATTTGTTAGACCCAAGTATTTTCTTGGAAGCTCTGGCACTGTTTGGGCTAGTGAAATGATGCGATTAAGGCAAGGAGCTCCACGCAAACTTGAAGTTGTTGCACAGGACAAAAGCCCTTTAGAACATTCAATATCCTTTAAGAGCATTTGTATAGCACTAAACGATGCTATGGCATATTACATTGACTTCACAGAAAAGAAAGATGAAATGGTCTATGTATGAAAATATGAAGACTTTGTCACAGGAAAATTATATGTACAGTGTAGTAATAGTTTATGATAAGCTGAAATGATAATTCTTCTATCGTTTCTAGAAAAAATAGCTGGCTCACCTCCAGTCCTTTAAAAAGTGAAGTATTATCTAATGCTCAAGCTTGTCTTTGTAATAAATCCAGTCATTATTCTTAATAGTTCTTAATTGAGAACTTGAAAGGACTATCAAATTTCATTTTAGGTTAAAGAGGAGCCGGGAAAATTTCCTTGTTTTTGCATTGGGCTACAACAATGTATGGTGAAATTTGAAATCCCTTCCGCTCCTATCTGGTCCATACTTTATGACTGCTCCCTAAGCAGAGCCAGCTTCGTGGCTGTATGAAACATACTATAAAATACCTAATATGTTCAAATTACTTGTATTACAGGCATAGTGCTTTTCAAGATGTTATGGTACCATGAAACTTTATATTTGACATTTTTGACTTTGTATTTATGCTTAAGTGTAGTTTGTTTACACCTTCCCTGTGCAGAAGTTACTTCGCTACTGTCACCTAACACATCTGATTTTTTTAGTTGCCCCACCATTTTCTCTTCAGCTCCCACCCCAGCCATAAATAATAATCGCTTTCTAAGTTGAATAAAGCCAAAATCATTCGAATTCCTAGCGCGAATGATAGCGAAAATAGGATTGTCAACAGAGGAGGCCTAGCAAAATTCTGTCCAAGGAATCCTCTTTCCGTTGCAAATCGGAGGGTAGATGCTCAAATAAATAAGAATTAGACAGGGAACATCAATAGATACTCCAGAACTAAAACCAAGCAATCACTGTGTGACTGGACGATAGGAGAATAGATACTAAATCCTAGGAATACGGATATCCGGTAGTTTTTCCACTGTAATCATCCATGCATTGATAACTAAAGGAAAAAGCTTTTACCCAATCAGTGTGCACTGTGAAATTTAAAAAAAAAAGGAGAAAGATGTAGAACGAGACGATGGGGAGATGAAATGACGCTTGGAACATCATCCTCATAATCGTCGTAGAATTCTTGGATGCACTCCCTCGGTGGGCAACTTTATATTCGGTCAGGATTCCTTGATGCACGAGCGGTCTTTAGAATCGTAATGGAGAGAGTAGACATTTTAATAGCTATTAACTTTTATCTCCATTCCAACTTTACTGTACAAATGGCTCGGCTAGGTGACTCGCGTCCCTGCCATTGAACAAGCGAACTCTAACTCATGATTCAAATAGTTCTAGTTCTAATGCTCATCTTAACCTTACTCCTAGTTCTCTTCAAAATCCTAGTTCTCTTCAAACTCCTTTTTATCTACAAGGGGTGCGCTTCAATAATGTAGAAATATTGATTTATGATGCATCAGCATTTTTGACGACATAGAGTAATCGTTACTCAGCATAAAATACAATAGAAGGGCAATGCTAGTTTATTCTATTATACCTAGTCTAGTCGTGTATGACACCAGGGTAGATAATCCTTAATCCCTAAACAATAGAATGGAATTCTGCATAATGTACAGTCATTATTACGGGGTCTCCTATGGTGGGCCTAGCTTCAAGGAATTACTACGTTTGTGTTACTTATATTCAACCTAACTTATTTCTTAACAACTAAAATAAAGTACTTTTGGACATATACGTGCGTCTTACAATTTAATGAATAGAAGCTAACGATATACACATATGGTTACAATTCCTGGAAATTTTAATGATTCTGTTGGCTCATTTACAGTCGAGCCCTCGACGTATCTCACGAATAACTAATATGTGATGGCCCTCTCAACTTTTCGCAAGCCTTGAGAGTCCAAATACCTAATATACCAACGCGACACGACACAGACTTCTACAGTCTTCTGCAAGCACTGTGAGTCTAAATACCAAGTAGCTAAATGTGAGACGTCCTAATACGAGATGCAAGTACTTTTGCAAGCTACTTTATCTGTTATAATTTTCTATGTATAGCTCGGTACTTCCATTTGTAAGTTAGCAGTATGACAGCACTTCCGGTTTAAGTACGTATTGAGACCATCTCGGGTGTAACATTTGCCTAGTAGGCTCTCCATCAGTCAAATCATCCAATGCTGTAGTGAATACATTGTAGTGAAAAGTAAACTTGTTTTTCCCCCTTATGTTTACCACACTTATTTTGAATACTTAACATTCTCTTTTCAATTTCCTATTGAGTATAGCATTACAATGATTTATCAAATTAGCTTGTAGTTGTGCAAATTAGCGCAAAGTTGTTTGGTTTAGCTCGTTTTTGGTTGATTAAAGTCTTTAAAAGGTTTTATACTATGAAATTGATATTATAACAATTTAATAAACCAAAATCTTCTAAGATGAGCAAAGCGCTAAAGCCGATACGACTGGACGCTGGTCCCAACTCACCTAATGCTGCAAAACTATGGAAACACTGGAAAAGAACTTTTGATAATTTCATTGCTGAATGTGGAGATGCAGCCCCGAATAGATTTCGTTCCATTTTCAATTTTCAGAAGCTTTTGAGTATGTAGAAAAATGTGCAACATGATGCAGTTATTGAAACTCTTGAAAGACTGTATATGAAAATGCCAAACAAGATGTTTGCACGTCATGATCTCGCTACTCGTAAACAAAAGACAGGTGAGTTGATTGATGAATTTTTGGAAGAGCAAAAGAAATTCAGTAAGCATTGCAATTTTAGTACAGATACAGCTGAAGTCTATCGATCTGAGATGATAAGAGATTCTTTTGTTAATGGTATTTCATCAAATTATATTCGACAAAGACTTTTGGAAAATGCTGAATTGTCTTTAGATAGAGCCTATGACATAGCACGAACTATATATACTGCTCAGAAGTATTCTGAATTATATTTGCAACAAAACCATCAAGTGATACCCACTAATGTCGCCGCTACATCTACTGATCACCTAACAGAACCAGATCATGAATCATTGGCTACTGTTAAAAGCAAAAACGCTTGCAAAAAGTCTTGCTACTTCTGTGGAGGATTTCTACATGCTAGCCGTGCATCTTGCCCTGCCCGCGACGCTATTTGCCACCATTGCTCTAAACGATGACATTTTGCTAAAGCATGTCAATCTGCAAAGAAGACTAAAACTGTTAGTGTTGTTTGTGAGCTCTCATTATGTACCATTACAGCTGCTTGCCCCTCTGGTTTCAGACATGCTTTAGTGCCACTCACAAGCAATGGAAATGTTGGTGTGACGACCTTACTTGGCTTATGCAGTTCTGAAAATTTCATAAGTGAAAATGCCTTCAAAAGTTTGAGAATTCCAGCCTATCTATCAAACAAGAAAGTAGCTATGGCATCGACTTCCATGGAATCTTTAATATCTAGTCAATGCTAAATAACTATTGAGGTGAATGGGAGGAAATATCAAAGGTCGGATTAGATATTTTATAAAATCTTTGTAGTGATGTTTTTCTAGGGCATGATTTTCAGAAGAAGCATAAGAATCTTATTTTTTCCTACTGAGGAAGTAAGGAAGATTTATTCGTCACAAGCTGTTTCCCGAAATCAGCCGCTGCACTTGAAGTGAAAAACACCCATCCTCATTCGACTTCTGTTGCTCATGTAGCTGATGTTGATGCATCAACTTTGTTTAAAAGTGTAACTGACAAAGTGAAACCTATTGCTACTAAGTCATGGTTTTTTGATAAAGATGATAGAGCTTTTATTCAAGATCAAATCTCTTCCTTATTAGCAGCAGACTTGATCAAGCGAAGTGACTTACCATGGCGAGCTCAAGTTATGATAGCCCGAGACGAGTTCTTACGTCATAAGAAGAGAATGTGTATAACTGTAATGTAATGTATATACATTACAGTTATACACTGTAATGTATTTACAAACTGTAATGTATTTGCAGAGTTGGATGCATATCCATTGCCACACATTGATGAAATAATCAATAAGCTTTCAAAGTACGGACTATTCTCTACTTTTGATCTCAAGAGCGCTTATTATCAGATACCTCTTCGAGAAACTGAGACAAAGTTTACAGCTTTTGAGGCACTAGGTGATCTATATGAGTTTGTTGTACTACCATGTGGAGTGACTAAGGGAGTTACTGCTTTTCAGAGGATTGTAGACAATGTAATCACTCAAGAGGGTTTCAAGGATACTTTTCCCTATCTAGATAATGTTGCTGTAGCTGGTGTCGATCAAGCTGATCATGATAAAACTATAGCTGCTTTTCTGGGAATGACTAAACGTAGAAACATAACCCTCAATGCATCAAAGACTGTTCATTTAGTTGTTGTTATTAACATGCTTGGATACAGAATTAGTCACAATAGCATACAACCAGATCCTGAACGATTACGGCTGCTGCAGGAATATCTATATCCGTCACATGCCCCATCTCTACGTAGAGCTATAGGTATGTTTGCATACTATGCCAGATGGATTCCACAATTTTCAGATAAGATTCATCCATTAACTGACACTTTATCATTTCCACTTGATTAAAAAAGCTCTTTCTTCATTTAATGCTTTAAAGGATGATCTTGCAAGAGTTGCCTTGTCTCCAATTAATGAAGACATACACTTTTTTGTGGAATGTGATGCGTCCAGTGGCGAAGATAAAGGTCGTGCTTGTCGTGCCAAGCACGACCATGAATTGCAATCATTATTATTTTTTCTGTGAAAATATGTAACAAAAAGTGTTTGGACCATTTTTTCAATAGGATGCAATCTCTAAATGGCATTAGTATCCTTGCATTATTATCATGTCCAAAGCTTTTGACACCCTGTGCCGAGACTGTGTTGAGTCCAATGCGCATGTGCAAGGTCGTGCTGACCAGGAAATAGCACGAAGTGGAACAATAAACTATTGTATATTTCTGTGAATGTATTGGTTAATATGCAGTCATGTGACAGAAATAACAACACATGGTCGTGCTGGTTTCTGATAGCACGAAGTATCTATTGCACATACTTAGTGCACCACAGTTTCTTATTGCTTTCCCACTCAGTAGCTATCCGTGAAGGAAAGGAGAAATTTACCTTACTGCAAAAAACCAAAGAAAAGCTCATAGAAATGGCTCAGATTCACGCTCAGCACTTTGCAGATGTCGTAGTTCGGCTTTTGCAGAGGCCTTTTGGGTCTAGAAGTATCGCAGACCAAAAGCTAACAGTACAAGAGCCAAGACCAATGCCAAATTTGAAATAAAGACAGTGGATAGATCATTTCAACTGGAATGGTACTCTAAGAAAGATTGGTTTTCTGGAAGTATTATTAGAAATGGTCTTTCTTTTCTGCTGGCCATGTCTGCTCTTCAAACCTGGGGTATCACAGTCGTGGACGGACAGAGGTTACAAGAACCTTAGGAATGTTTTGTCAGATGGGAAAAGCACGAGAAATCAAAATCGCACTTAGAGGCTTACAAGGTGTGAAAAACATTTGACGTCTCTGAGAGGGTTGATGTTATGTTTTCCAGGGCGAGGAGAGAGGAAATAGAACGGCACAGTGATGAGGTGAGGCAAAACAGAGGTATGCTATGAACTCTATCTGAGGCTGGTTTATATTTATCCAGGCAAGAATTGCCTTTTAGAGGTCATGATGAATCTAGCAATAGCCTAAACCGGGGAAACTATAGGGAACTTTTAGAAAGTTTTGCAAAATTTGATACTGTTTTTGAACATCGTTTGCATGGTAAGGTTGGCGAATCAGAAAGAGGCAATGCTGGAGCGTTTACTGGTGTCTCAGGTGACACGCAGAATGATCTGATTGAATGCATAGACTCTGTCATTCAAGATCAGATTGATGAGGAAGTACAACAGTGCTCTTTTCTGAGTGTGCAAGTTGACGAGACTACAGACGTGTCAACTAAGGAGCAGCTTAGTGCTATTATTAGGCTTGATAAGAAGGATGATGTTGTTGAGAGATTTTTGAAATGTTATAATGTGAGTTCAGATAGAACTGCGCCTGCCATTAGTTCAATTGTCAAAGATGTTCTTAGTCATTATGGGGATTCTGTTCTTAATAAATTGATCATGCAGACCTATGATGGGGCTTCTGTAATGTCTGTACACATTTCTGGTGTCCAAACCCTTGTTAGGGGAGACTACCTCTTTGCTTACTTCTTTCACTGTACGGTTCACTGCATAAATTTAGTTCTATATCAGTCTGCCTCATCTATCCCTTTGGTTAGAGTTTTCTTTGCAAATGTGGCTGCTTTTAGCACATTTGCTTGCAACAGTCCTAGAAGCAAGGATTTGTTGCATTCAAGTGGAATTGATATACCTAAGCCCGGAGAAACTAGGTGGTACTATTGTTCACGTACCATCAGTGCTCTTTATGATAAGTACAAAACCCTATTAGACTTGCTGGAGAGGAATATTGAAAACCCACAAGGCTGGGATGATGCATCCATATCACAAGCTAGTGGCTTATACCATTTTATGAACTGCTTTTTGTTTTGTTTTCTAGTTCAATTTTTTAATAAGATTTTGGAACAGTCATCAATTCTGTAAATGGTTCTTCAAAATCTAAATACAGATCTCAGTTATGGTTGTCAGAAAATATCTGCTTTTGGTAACTCTCTGTCTGATTTGCGCACTGACAGTGCATATCATCAGTTCTTCCAATCAACAGTCTCTTCAGTTGGGGAACCATCTACCAATGCAGATGAAAGACATAACTACAAAAGTCTATATTTTTAAGTTGTTGATAACATTATGTCTATGCTGTCTGAGAGGTTTGCAGACTGCAGGAACTTTGCTTTCTTGGATCTGGTGAATCCTTGCATGTTCAAGAAATGGAGAAAAGGAGTGCCACGAGATATGCTCCAATCCTTGAAGTGTAAATATGGTCCCTTTTTCCATATTCAATCACTTGAAAATCAGCTTCTCTTTATTTACAATGACCCTGATTTTTACACAGACAGCCCTCTGAAAATATTGCAATATATTTATAGCTGTGGTCTAGAGACTAGTATGCAAGAGACTGTCAAGTTATTGAAGCTTAATTCTGTAATTTCCATCTCCAGTGTATCTGTAGAGAGATCATTTTCCTGTCTAAAGAGAGTGACAACATATCTACGCAATAAAATGGGACAAGAACGTCTTGGGTGCTTGTGTAGAATATCACTGCACAAAGATGTCATAAAAGAGGTTGAAGATAAAAATATTCTTCATGGCAGAATAGTTCGGAAATTTGTGGAGAAGCCAAGAAGACTTAAATTTCATTTCAAATAGATGCATAAAAAAGCCTTCGTAGCTTGCATGGATTTTCTTGTAATTGGCATGCAGATACTATAATTCATACATTAACAGTATACTGTTACAGTGCAAATGTTCATTTATGCGAATTTTTATGGATTTCTCTTTTGCCTTGGTAGGCATGCAAATACTATAATTCATACATTAACAGTATACTGTTACAGTGCAAATGTTCATTTATGCGAATTTTTATGGATTTCTCTTTTGCCTTGGTAGGCATGCAAATACTATAATTCATACATTAACAGTATACTGTTACAGTGCAAATGTTCACTTATGTGATTTTTTTTGGATTTCTCTTTTGCCTTGGTAGGCATGCAATTACTATAATTCATACATTAACAGTATACTATTACAGTGCAAATGTTCACTTATGTGAGTTTTTTTGGATTTCTCTTTTGCCTTGGTAGGCATGCAATTACTATAATTCATACATTAACAGTATACTATTACAGTGCAAATGTTCACTTATGTGAGTTTTTTTGGATTTCTCTTTTGCCTTGGTAGGCATGCAATTACTATAATTCACACGCAGTATACTGTTTCTGTAGAAATTTTCAATCTTGTGATCTGTTATATATTTCTCTTTGCCTTGGTAGGCTTTTAAATAGCTAATCTTTTCTGCACTGAAAATGCTTCTTGATAAATCAAGAAGAATTGTTATTGCTCCCCATTGCTTTAGGCTTTTGCATAAATATCATGTTTTTCAAGGTTGCTTTGTTGTTGGTATGTTATATTGGATTTTAGATGATTTGCTTGATAAAGTTGCTTCCAGATAATGGATATTACTGTATACTTCTTTATTGGTTACCCAGACAGTCTGCTTTGGACTGTATTTTGCATTTCTTTGATTGAGAAATTTTATCTTAATTTTCATAAGCTGACTTCTGATTAGCAATCTGCTTTAACTTATATACAAGATAAATATATACTTTATGCATACATGCATACAATAATTGGAGTTCAAAAACAAAGATCTTCTCTTTAGATTTGCTCCCCAATGTCTCTGACTGATCTCAATTAATCTGCCTTTATATTAGTGTATACACATTTAGAATTGTTCCTTTTCTAATCTTTAATGTTTTCAGTGGCGAAGCTAGCTCTGACGAGTTGGTCATGCAAAATTAAGTGCGCATGCGCAAATATGATCGCGCGTGCGCAATGCAATCCTGTTCAAAAAGTATGAGTTATCAACCAGCTCTCACTGGTTATATTAATGCAAGTATATATGGTTACTATCTACTGTTCAGATGCAGTGTAGAGCTTAGTACCATTGCCAAGGCAAATTTGTTCTCAATATAGGATACTGAGTTAAGCTCAAGCCCCACGTCAAGGGTTTGCCTCTTGCTTGCGTTTCCTTTCAGGCTTAAGGAACCCCACCAATTCCATGGCAATGAAGGAATTGGGGGTAAGCAACCTGAATAAGTTCTTTGGTTTCCAAAAAGAGTAATAGCATTTCCTCTGTTTGCTGACTTTTCCATTTATTTTGGTATGTCCAAGGACATAGCTCACAAGAAAAGAGCACTATTGTTCCAGATCCATTGAGAATTGCCAGAAACACAAGAATTTTTCTACAATCCCTCCCTTCCTAACTTGCTCTATCTAATCCGCCAAAATCTATAACACAAATCAG
>WIPJ01000522.1:155494-171428 GCA_018155075.1 Cassiopea andromeda
AGGAGTGCATGAAGATGAGTCAGAGCTGTTTTTTAGAAGTGGAAAAGAAGAATGGCAAAAGTTTTGTGAGACAACTTTGGCTAAGGACCAGAAGGAGCGAGACCCTGTTTGACATGAAGCAATTTTATTGTTAATGCGTTTGACAAAAGAGGATTTGGCATGATTGATGGTTTTGGAGGATAAATTACGAGCTTGTAAAAATAAAGCTCTTGAATGTGGAGTTTGGTGTATTTTCCGTTGTTTAAAGCAGTGGTTTTTATGTTTGACAGCTTTTGCACATTGTGAAGCGAACCACTTTGTAGATGACTTTCTGCCAGGGTTATAGGAAGATGGAATAAAGAGATCCATACCAAGTTGAATTCTGTTAGTGATGAAGGTGGCAAAAGAGGAAGGATCTTTAGGCAAGCCAGAATACCAAGGATAAGCAGCAAAAAAGTTTCGAAGAGAGTCCCAGCCAGCTTTGCTATAGTGGAAAACTTTTCCAGAAGAGGAAGATCTATCCTGGTGGGAGACAAAGTTATGCTGTAGCATGATAAGGCAGTGGTCAGAGTTACCAAGAAGAGAATCTAGAATATGGTTAGAGTAAATGTCTGGGTTTGATGTAATAAACAGATCGAGTGTACTAGCTTTTTTCCCCTGAGCGATCAGGGATGAGTGTTGGTTCTGATATCAATTGTGACAGATCATTCACAATGGCAAAGGCCTCTACATTACGACCAGCAGGGCTAATGATGTGTGGAGAGTGGGTAAGCCAGTTCGGATTGTAGAAATTGAAATCATCATGGACTGTGATTTCAGAGTGTGGATATTGAAGAGCACTTGTGTCAATTGTCTTTGATAGATGGTCAAATAGAAGTTCATGGTTAGTTGAGTTTGGTGAGCGGGATAGAGTGCAAATGAATGTTGAAGTGTGAGGTTGGGAAATTTTCATCCAGATGAGTTGAGAACCTGGATTAATGCGGTCAAATTGAGGTAGAAGAGAACTTTGCACATCAGAGAGGAAATATGCACAAACACCACCATATGGGAAGAAAGAGGAGAAAGGCTCATATCCAGGGTATTCTAGATGAGGACAGAGAATGGAGTTGTCATTTGGGCCCAGTGGATTGATTTTAGTGTCAGTGAGGAAGAGTGCATGAGGCTTAGAGGACTGGAGATATTGGTGTACAGAGTTAAGATTGGAGGATAGTCCACGAATATTGCAAAATGAGATGGAAAAGAGTTTAGAATGTGCCACATTGGTAATTGCAGTAGAGCTAATATCCGTGTGAATGAGAGGTATAGTATGAATACAAAATGAGTAGGTGATGATTGGGTCAGTCAAAGTGATAGAGGCAGCATTTGTCAGTGAGCCTATGAAATTTCCCATAGCTATCCTGTGGCCTCAGAAGGCCCCCCGGCACTGCGAGCTAGGATTGGCTCCAGTCGCGAACTGGCATAGCAGGCAGCCCGAGATTATACACCAGCTGATGAGGCAGCCTCCCAAAGCGCTACCAATGGGTTTGGGCCTCTGTACTATCTGGCGGCAGGCCTGTAGTCCACCTTTTCCAATGGTACCCTCAGGTATAGCCAGGGATCAAATAAGCCCAACAGCTTCCCTCTGCGACTAATCACAGTAACCTAACCAACCAAAAGACCCGGTATCTCTATCCTAGTGCTGAAAGAGACAAAGTCACTAAAAGCACCAGTAGATAGAGTGGTAGTACTTCCCCGGACGATGAGGCAAGCTCATCTACCACCTCATTGTATAACTTCTAGAACTTCCTTATCTCTAATCGTAGTAATAGCTACATTGTCTGCTACCTTGTTCTGAGTTTCTTCATCAGATGCTAAAGCCAGTTTTTCATCGTCTTCCAGAGGAATTAAATGTTGAATCGGGCGTTTCACAGTTATAGAGTTACCAGAATTAGCCACAGTTTGAAGTTGAGCAGCTCGCAAGAGATTATCTTTGCCCGGTAAAAGACGTACAATTTTTCCGAGTTTCCATCTTTGACGAGAAGTTTTATCGTTATAAATCGTTATGATTTCCCCGAGTTTTGGCATTTTTCTTAGCTCTTTCATACTAGCATTGCTCACTAGCGAAGAGATGTCACATATCCCCGCTTCCATTGCAAAAACCTAGTAAATGTTTCAAGGAATTTTGATCGTTTCGTTAACAATTGCGAAGATAGGATGAAAAATTTAGTCCTGCCCCTTTGGAATGAAAGGAAAAAGCATAAGAGGATCTCAAAATTTTCTTAACCCTGCTCTTTTGAACACTCTATGGACAGTACTCATGTTACGATGGTTAAAGTTGACATATATCTCCTCCTAATATTATAATGCAATTTGCATGATTTCACTTTTACATTGAAGATAGACTTTAATACCATTTTTACTGATTTAAGTCCTCTTCTAAATCACAGATTGTTGTTTTCAGAACTGCTGTAAAACATATACTACATAGAGCTAAATCATATATTTACTTGTTAAACAAAACATTTTGAGATAAAAATTGAATCTTACAACTATCAAATTGTACTTTCCAGGCAAACTAGTCCTCAATGGAAACTCCAATTGAGTTAAGCTCAAGCCGCACGTCAAGGGTTTGCCTATGCTTGACTTTTCCATTTCTATGCATAGGGAATCCCACCAGTCTTTTGGCAGCATAATGGCTGGGGGAGTTTAAACCGCTATAATTATTGCACAAATTCAAAAGTTCATATGTAACTTAAAAGTTTGATTGATTCAGCAAAAGAGTATCCCAACATTGGCACAATCAGGGATGAATCCTCTTCTGGTTATTTACGATCTGTTGATTATTTGGCTATCATCTGATGCTTTATATTCCAACAAGTGTTGGCAAAAAGTACCTTCGGTATGCCAAAATATGATTTAACTCTTCTTTGCCATTCTAAAGCCTTGAGGTTGAAACCATCTTTGCAGGCTTTTATTGTAAGGCAGAACAGTGAAACTCATTAGCTTCTCTTAAAGCCAACATTCAGAATCAAATATGATAGTAATGAGCAATGAGGACAACTCTATTTTGCAAATGTATTTCATAAACCAACCAACAAGGAAAAGTGGGATGGTGCTATGAAAATATTAACAATCTCTATGAATGTAAATCAATTCCATCCAGATCAGTAAATATTCAGAAGCAAATGTGATGAAAATAAGCAATGAGGACAATTCTATTCTGTAAATGTATTTCATAAACCAACAACCAAGGAAAAGCGGGATCTATCAGAACTAACATAAAAAAGTTTCAGAAACTTCTTTAGTAGAAACATCGTTTGTTTCTTCTCCCTGAATGCTCAAGAATCTGCAATTTTCAATTTCCTTGTCAGTCTGATCTTGGATGACAGAAGCTATCTATTCAATGGGATCATATTTAATTTCTGAAGAAACGCCAGTGAAAACACCAGAATGGACCCTTTCACCTTCTGTCAACTCCCTATGGAGACGACGTTCAAAGACAGAATCAAATTTTGCAAAGCATTCAAGTAGCTCCCTATAATTTCCCTTATTAAGGCTATCTCTAGATCCATCGTGACCCCTAAAGACTAATTCTTGTTTGCTTTAGAATAAAACAGCTTCAGAAACGGTTTTAAGCGTACCCTTGTTCTGTCGTACCTGCTCATTATGGCGCTGCACCTCTTCTCTTCTCGCTCTTGAGAATAGAATATCGACCCTTTCTGCCGCGTCAAATGTCTTCCACTTCTTATAGGCCTCCAAATGGCAGTTTGATCGCTCATGTTTTCTACAATCGGAAAGAAAACAGCGCATATTGGTATATCCTTTTCTTGTCCACGTTTGCGATTTTCCTTGAGCAACCAAAAGGCACAGCCAGCAAAAAAAGTTTTGTAAATTAGTTGAGCCACAAAGCCATTCTTTTATTCACATACCAGTCGTCCTGAAACTGGCAATTGGCAGTTCTAGCCACTAGTTTTGGCTGCAAGATCTCTTTCTGCTAACCAACAGTTCTTGCGCTGAATGATTTCTCTATAAGCTCACAAATAATTTTTTCAGCTCCTCGGCTACTTTCTTCGGCCATTTCGAGGACTTAGAACTAATTTCAACAACTACAGCGTAAGTTCAAACCGTGATTTTGACTGTTACAAGCGTCCTGCATGTCAAAGTATGCAGGAGCTGTCATCACGAAAGCTTCTAGGGCAATGACGTGTTAAGCCCTTCAGCCAATCAAAATGTTCAAGTCCAATGCAGCTCCATGACATCGCAGCAGCAATACCACCCAAGCTCCTGCCAGTAAAATGTGGCCGGAGAACGACTGTTTTTCTATTGTGAGGTAGTACAGGCACAAAGACGTGCTGGAATATTCTTTTGTTTCAGCTCCTGCCATCTCAGATGGCAGGAGTTGGGCTCAAAACAATGTTATACTTTGGCAACCAATTAACAATGATTTTATAAATGGCAAAATAAAAGCTGTGTTGAATGAGTTCGCTATGCAAGAAAGAGCTAACGTTTGGGAAATCTTACCTTCGCTTAAAAATTAAATTTTTGCCACTTTAAAATTTTGATTTTAATGAACTATTTTAGTCCTGCCAGGCAGGACGGGCAGGACCTCTAACTTCGTAATTGTTCGTTAGCCTAAATCTATCCGAATTTGCATTGTCTGGCGTTATTCTCAATTTGTCAAGGAATCTTCGTCCTTTTATTAGACACGATGGTGTGAGAGGTGACTCAGAAATATCATCGCACAAAAACGTAAACGGATGCGACTTTAGTATACACCCCTTTTCGATTAAAATAGTTTCCAATTCTTTGTATCTTAAGCTTGCATTTCTAAGCGTTGTCCTTAAGCACCGTTTTGCGAGTTTCACCGTAGCTTCGAACATTCCGCTTCACTAGCTGGCTTTAGGAATATTGAACCTCCAAACACTACTTTTGCTGTTTGGGAAAGTTTGCATAAAAAGGTCCACGAACGTCTTTCCGTTATCTGACAAAACTTGAGCTGGTATGCCTCTTCGACTTATAAATCGCTTTAAAACGCGTATGAAAGTGCTTCTTTGAAGGTCTGGTACTAGTTCTAACTGTATAGCACGGGTACTTGCGCACGAAAATAAGGCAGCGTTTACACGGGGCCGACCAAGTAGTCGGTCGGCCAAATAATTGGCCACCTAGGCGTAGCGTTCACACGGGGCCGGTTAACAGACCTCAAGTTAGGTGACTTAGGCGTGCAAATATTCGGCCGCTTAGGAAAGAGACCTTCTTTGGAACTTGGCCGGTCAAGCTCGCGAACGATCCCGTATGAACGGCTTTGGCCAGCCGAATATTTGCACGGTGCCACAAAGAGGATGTCAATATGCAATTAAGAGGTCTTTAGTAAATGACAGACTTTTTAAAAGGAGTTTTCGCTCCAAGAAAGTTACTAGTGGTTTGCCGTTTTTTGTTGCTCAACTTTTAATGGATAACAGAAGCATGGGTAAATGATGTTGAAGGTTAATTTAAACTCTGATTTTGGTGTTGAATATAAATTGTGACAATTGTGTTATGTATTTACGAAAAATGTCCTAGATGTAAAGCAGCGTAGCAGAAACAACAGAACAAACAACCATTTGTAAAAACTCAACTCAAAACTGAATCATTCAAAACAAGAATCATTTCTTTGTACAAATCGAAATCCTCTTGTAAGTTCTCTTTCAAGTCAGTCTCAGCTGAATTCAACACAAACACCATTACAAATTTGGGGCTGCTCAAAGAGTGTAGCTTTTACTGTGTGCAAAAAGTTCTTCAAATCAAGAACTGTAAAACAGCTACTATGGGTAGGTAGGCCAGAAAAGTGTACAAAAACTTTTGAATATCAGGCGACTTTGCCAGCTTTAGAGCCTCTGATGTCGGTTCATAACTATGCGTTTATCAGCGGTTAATATGCAAATTTCATATTTTAGAAAGCAAATGTTGAAAGATGAAGTGTCTCTTAAACTCATTGGCATTTTCTGCAATCTTTATAAATGCATTATTTGAAAATCCATACGAAAACTAATTCGAAGCCATCATTCTTTGATCGAAGCTTACTAAAACTTTTTGAACGGTAGTGTAGCACATGTAGTAGGTATTGCTTCGATGGTTACTATACTCTCAGCTAACTTCCATCATACGCTGTCGTCAGCCCAAATAAAATTCACTTCACTTTCTTTATCTTTTGTACACCAGTGTCTCATGTTTTGCAAACTCGTCTGATTGAATGAGAAGAGGTGAGAAGGATGCTACCTTTGTTTACAATAGATTTGGCACAATTCATCCTCTGCGCATGTCATGAATTTGACTGATTTGCACCGTGTGAACGCAATGCCTAAGCCACCTTCTTTTGGTCCCTAACGTACAGCGGTCCAACAAAATATATTCTGATCTAAAAAAACGCTGCATCTCAGACACGCGAAACGGTGGTAGTGGAGGCGTACTTGGTGAATCATACGGTTTTTCTGTATTTCGTTTACAAATTGAGCATTTCGACAGCATTTCGATATATAAACTGTCTACCTCTGGTTATCCAAAACTCTGAATGTAACTGCGTTAATTTTTATCGTACCCCATTATTTTTACGAATTTATGAAATTATACAGGGGCGGATATAGACAAAATTTTGAGTGAGTTCCTGATGAACGATTAGATAGAAGCAGATTTGTGGTCCTAGGAGCTCAGGGGAAAAGCTCCCTTATATAATTTATTTGAGCTTCAGGGGGAAAAGACCCTTATGAAGTTAAAGTTTCTGAAATATTTCTTTAATACTTCGAAGTTGTTCGTGATGTTCAAGTTCATTTTCTTTCAGCGCTTTGCTTCGATGACTGTAAAAATAGAAAATTCTGTTTTGAGCCCTCTTGTTAAATATTTAATACTACACTACTAGACAGAAAAGGGCCATTCTATAGTCCAATTCCCAAACTAGTGTCCTTTGTGGTGAGTTAAGAGCGATGCATTCCAGTAAAGTATATAAGCATCGTCCTAAAAAATTATTGCCAAAGCATTTCATTATGAAATCAGAGTCATAAATTTGAGAATATCCATTGGCTGCTACAACCCAATTAATTTCTGAATAAAATTGAAGTATAGCATAGCTTTGCAAATGAAGAACAGTTGTATTGGAAACTCCTCTGAGCAAGGATGCTTTGTTCCTTGACCACTCAGAGCATCTAAAAGTATTTTCTCGACCACTTTATTTGAAACAAGTCAATCCATGAATATGCTAGCAACCAAATGCTGGATTGCACTGAATCTTACCAGTATGCTTCAAAACCTTCGTCAGCAAAACTATTTGGGAGAAGTAACGCGCCTACTTCATACTTGCGGAGATTAGGCCTACAAGGAATAAACGATTCAATAATTCTCGAATATTTAACTTTCAAGGAATATTTTATGTCAAAAAACCTATGCGATGCTTCTGAAAACTCTGAGAGGTCAAGGATTGTAGCTCTCGCATCCGTTTTGTCCATTTGGTAAAGTCAGTGAAAATTATTACTTGCACCTTTGCCCTCGTTTTCAAGCGAGCACATATGTCTCAGTTGTAAACACAATTTGAATCCCGTATGTCGCAGTTCTAAACGCTGAGAACAAAAGATATCAGTCACTTGTGACGCATAGGTGTAAGTTCTAAACATGATTACAATAGAGATGTCTCAGTTCCAAACACAATCGAGAACACATATGTTTCAGTTCCGAACACAGTTTCGAAGAACTCTAAACCGACAGAATTCGAGAAAGAGGAAAGAATTATCGGCCACTGAGCACAGCGGGTAGAATTTGCAATATTTTTCCAAGGGCATTTAGCCTGGTCGCTGAAGCGAGAGGTACATGACTTTTTATGTGCATATTTTAGAAAGAACAGACGCACAATAAAAAGTTGCAGCTCATTATATTTTCCCTGAAAAAGAATTCATAATTGATTTTTTCTTATGACTCACACCTTCTGACTGAGTTCTAGAACTCTTAGAACTCACCCTAGATCCGCCCTTGTTTTAATGCAATCAATAACGTAACACGATGTTTTCTTGGCAACAAACCGGGGAATTTAGTTTCATAAGGTAAGGATGCGTTATCGATTCTCTCTTTTACGCGTAAAACTCCTTTTGAGTCCGAAAAAAACTCCAAGATTCGATTTTGTTACTGGAAATTGTTTGTCATCAACGAACGATTTTTGGAAAGCAATTCGTTTTGCTTCTTTCGAGATTTTTCGAAAAAGTAGCTTGACGAACTTCATTACTAAACTCGTTCTTCGAATTAGTTTATCAAAACAGCTATAATGCTAATGCTCACAAGGTAAGAGTGCGTTTATATCGGGGAGGGGGGATGCACATTTGCTGAAACTAAAACAGTTGTTGATTCATCAGAATCAACGAAGTTTGGTGGCTTGTTTGTTAGCTTCCTGAAATATTGGCCAGTCTAAGCGAAGAAACGTGGGACCCTCCCACCACAATCTGTTTTCTTTCAATTTTGACACTGACGTGCCTCTTGAAAGGATATCTGCTGGGTTATTTTGAGAAGGGCAGTAACCCCAACGTTGCTTAGCTACAAGAATCCTAATTTGAGTCAATCCGTTTTCAATGAAACGCTTTTGTTTTTTATGTTCATTATGAATCCTGTATAACTCGACGTTAGCATCTGTCCAGCAAAACCATTGTTCGATACTGACAGAGTTACGAATCGCGTTTTTGATGGAATTTATCAATTGCGCTACAACTACGGCAGATCTTAACTCAATCTTTGTGTCGTTTCCTTTTTAAGAGGGCCTAGTTTAGATTTTGCTGCGAGTAATCTAATAATCGTGACGTGGTTCGTAACAACTCTTCAATAAATTGCAGCGCCATAAGTGATATTGCTGGCATCTGAGAAACCATAGAGCTCAATTTTTATTGTCATCATACATTATATCTTGCAGAACACAACGATCGATATCTACTAATGCATTCTCTGCTATGTCCAGTATTAATTCACCCCACTAATGACTAATTTCCTGCGAAAGTTGGGCGTCCCAATTGACTTTCATTTTACAAACATCTTAAAAAATCTGTTCTAGTGGCACGATGACGGGCGAGGTTATCCCGAGCGGGCCCTAGAACCCATAGAAATAGGAGGACTAGAATGCGTGCTATATCATGTAACGCGTAATAACCATAGGGATTCATAATGGTACCAACACGTTAGCAGAAAATTGCAGGAAATTACAGTTGATAGTGCTTCGGAGTAGTGTGTGTTGTGGTTTCCCAAACTGCCGTTACAAATCTAAAGCGTCCATCTAAGAACTTGTGCGAAAACTTGAATATGGTAGTTTCTTGTGCAGCATTTGGCTGCGAAAATCGTTAGATTCCAAAGAAAGAGTTGCTTCCAGGACAGAAAAACACTTCATTTCACCAGTAAGTAGGCCGGTTTTGGAGCGGGTGTACTTTTCTTATAGTACAAGGTAGAGTGTTATTCTTGAAGTGTTTCTAAAATTTGCAAACATATATTTGAGTTGATAACTTAACAATAAGTCACCTAAGAAATAAGGGCATTTTATGTAGAAAGGCTAGCCTGATTTCTAGGACCATGAACCTCATGATGATGTTCCACTTCGGACATCCATTAGCATACATACTTTGTAAAGTAACTGCCTGGGGCTAAAACTAAAAAGTTTCTCTGCATTAACCAAAATAAGATGATTATTGCTAGCTGAAAAATTGCTCTTGTTACTAAGTACACCCCTTGGCCATACATTCAGCAAGATGTTAGCCCAGATAAAAGTTCCCGAAGGGACCTTGTGCCCCCAAGTTTAGGCAAAGTCAGCAACATTTGCTTTCAAATCTTCTGTTGGAGCTAGAATTCAAAACTACATAAACACTTGATTTCAAATGACTTATGAACATTTGATTTCAAATTAATTGTGAACTCAAAACTAGCTGCCGATTCAAAATTTGTATAATAGGTTTCCACTCCAGAATAAGAGTTTGCTAGACGAATGGGTTATTGCAATGCGTTGCAAAAGCTGGTATCCATCTGTATCACAGCGAAATTGCGAGAACCACTTCCTTCATAGTGATAACAGCTGTCCTCATTCCATGCCAAACACTGCATCTCTTGGGAGAAAATATTTGAAAAAAGATGCTGTCCCATTAGTTTTCAGTTTTCCAAAGCATCTCAGAGAAAGTAGTCCAAAGAAGCGGGCCCCAGTGAAAAGGTCTACTTCCCCACCAAAAGTTCCTCTGATATTGGATCCAAAGCAAGCACGAATGGACCACACATATGCATCGAATATTTCACAAAGAAGAATGAAAGCTAATTGAGGAAAATATTAGGAACAAAAACAAAAAAGTTAATAAAATTCCGGCTAGAAACTTTTGGAAGGAGAAAACCATTAAGGGACTCCTGTTGCAGCTAAAGAAGTTGAAACTATTGTCTGAAGAGAATGAGAGATCAATGAATGATAACTTTGGCCACATGGCTACAGAAATATTTTAAAATGAGGCAAGGAGTTACAACAAATCATCTGGCTCCAAGTACTTCCAGGATATCAAAGAGTTTGCCATTTTACTACACTTTTATAGCCCAGGGGCCTATAAGTTTGCTAGAAAGTCCTTGAATTTGCCACATCCAGCAACAGTAAGATCATGATGATCAGTGAATATTGAATGTGAACCAGGATTCTTAAGGAAGTCACTTGAGTTACTTGAGGGCAAGGTGAATGAAGACCTGAAAGATTGTGTATTAATGTTAGATGAAATGTCAATTAAGAAACAACTTCAATGGGACAAAAAAACAGTCCAAAGTTGTTCGAAATACTGACTATGGCACTATTAAAGCTGAAGCCAGTGACACAATTGCCACTAATGTCCTTCTTTTCATGGTATGTGGGCTCCAGAAACCATGGCCTATCCCCATTGCATACTTTCTAACAAAAAATTTGACTGGAGAGATTTTGAAACAGTTGATATATGAAGCTATCAACTTGACAGAAAAGGGGGCAAAAGTTTCCGCAGTTATATTTGATGGTGCCTCAAGGAATATCTGCATGGCTGAAAAGTTTAGGATGCAACATCAAGAAGCTTGAAACATCTGTTCCCCACCCATTAAAGACAAATGAAAAGGTGCATGTAATTCTATATATCTGTCATATGCTCAAGCTTGCAAGGAATGGCTTTGCTGATATGAAAATCTTTTGTAACCCTAGTGGAGAAAAAACATCATGAGAGTATGTTCTTGCTCTGTATAGAACAGATCAAAAAGATGTGCTAAATCTTGCCAATAAGCTAAAATCAAAGCATGTTGAATGGCTAAATCACAAAATGAAAGTGAGTGTTGCAGCCCAAACCCTGAGCCACTCTGTTTCAGCAGCGATAGCATTTCTGTGAAATCTTTAAGTGCCTGAGTTTAAGGAGAGAAAGGGAACAAGGGAGCTCATTCTTCTAATGAGCAATATATTTTACATAATAAATTCAAAAAGTAAGTTTGGGAAACACACAAAGAGGCCTATTACTTTGAAAAATTGTTATAAAATTGAAAGGTACTTAATGGATGGGATTGAAAGCTTAAAATACTTGAGGGACACTGCAGGTATCCCTATCATCAAAGGTCCAAGAAAAAAATTTGTTCTTAGGTTTACCATATCAGCCCTTTCAATCATAGAAATAAGCAAAGCAGTACTAGAAAGAAGAGAAACACCATGTGAACATATCTTCACATATCGTTTTTCTCAAGATCAAATTGAAATGTATTTCTCAAAAATTAGAAGTCGCTTTGGCTGGAACTATAGTCTAACTGTACTCCAATTCAAGTATGCTTTGGGACAATTGCTATTGAAAAACAGAATTGACTCTGCATCCTCAGCAAATTGTCTTGATGTTGCAAATACCAATAACAGTTGTAAAGAAGACAAAGTTGACTCTCGAATATCAGAAATGTTACTTTCAAAGAATGTTTGGAGGTCTGACGTCCTCCACTACATTTCAGGCAACATTGTTAAGAAAATGCTGGAATCTATAGCATGTCCAGAATGCGCAGTGGCACTATATCACAACTCCAACAGCTCAGGTGATCATGGCTAGCAAAGCCACCTTTCCATTCTCTCATGCAAACGTTATGGAAATTTTTTAGTTCCATCTTGGTCAGTCTATAAGGTGGTTGAACGTGTAGACAAAGTTGCCAGAACAGAGCTATGCATTTGGCAATGTACCTCAAAATAAATCAATGTTAAAATGACAACAGCTGTCCTACACGAAATGAAAAATAGAACCTTTTCATCAAATCAGAAACACTCACTGCAGTGCCTTGTGTTTGATGAGCACCTCAGAGATGATCATATCATATCGCATCATTGATAAAACTTATTGTAAAACACTATCTTGTGATTTTCTACCATCAATTTGGTAGAATTTATACTGAGCGTGTAATTAGAGGAATTAAATCATCACAAAGACACAAGTTAAAAAACAAATTTTATTCAACAATAAATAGATAAAAAGATGTGGTCATTCCAGTAACAGCTTTTTTCTGTATGGAAGTTTAGTGATATGTTTACATAAAGTGACAAACTGAGTTGCTGTTCCTTGATTGACCTGAGCTAGATTGTTTTTTCCCCATTTATCTGTATGTGTGAAAACTGCCTCAGTTCATTATTAAGTTCATTGTTTGCATCCTGTACGATAGCACTAGTTTCAAAACGTGAGCTACTGTTATATTTGAAGAGCAAGTATTTAACGCAGGAAGCTGAATAAGGCCGCTCAAAACAAAACCAAATCATGTGAGATTTGCTACGGGGCTATATGGTTGCTCCCCCTTACAACATGGTCGAGTAAAAATTTATGAACATAGTCAGCTCCTATCATTACATCTACTTCTAAGTTTACGGATCCATCTCCCCAGTCAGCTAAAGGCCAGTTTCTTATGAGTTTGTACATGTCTCACGCCACGCTTATAGCTGTATCATCAGCATATCAGTATATCAGTATGATATCAGTATGAGAGGATATCAGTATGCTGATGATACAACATTATATTGCCATGCTAAGCCAAAAGATGTCGAAACCCTGTCGAGAACAACCAATGAATCAATTGAGCAACTAGGGACATGGGCCAGCAATAATAATCTTGCACTGAATAGCGAAAAGACTAAACTCATGGTACTGTCAACACAAGAACTGTCAAGGAGACATGGCCTAAAAGACATTGAACTAAATATTCTTATTAAAGGAAAGAAGATGGAAAGAACAGAAACATGCAAGCTACTGGGGGTAACTGTAAATGAACATTTGAAGTGGGAGAATCATGTTAAAACGATCTCAAGCTCATGTTACGGAACGTTATTAATCTTAAAGAAGTTAAATACTGTTGCCCCTTTCCGTCTCAGAAAACAGCTCGCAGAATCTCTCATCTTATCAAAAGTTGATTACGGTGACCAAGTATACACGCCTCTAACTATGATGCTCCAGAGACGTCTCCAGAGAGTACAGTTTGCAGCCGCATCCTTCGTTACCGGTCATTACGTAAAAAGCACAAAAGATATGTTAAAGTTAGGATGGCTCCCAATAGAAGAGAGAAGAGATTTAAATCTCCTTAAACAAGTTTTCAAGGCTTTGAACTCGGAAACGTGGCCTTATTATCTAAAACTGAATGTGAGAGAAAATAAAAGAGAACTGAGATCGAATGGCACCAAATCGCTGGAAATACCAAACAAAGAAAGCGGAACTTTTCAAGATAACGCGGCTAGACTATTTAACTCCATGCAAGATAAAATAAGAAACTGCTCAAACTATAATACGTTTTTATCTTTAGCAAACAAACTTTTAATTAATAGAGCTGAACAATGTAATTAACTTTAATTTTAAGAGACATCCCTTTTTCTGTAAATATTTTAACAAAATATTTATATAAGCAGTATTGTAACTTTAATAGTGAAAAGCCATCTGTAATGGATCTTTTAAATATTCATTATTATTGTTATTGTTATTATTATCTTGGCGCCACAATTCTGTTTTGAATTTCGTAGCAGCCTCATTGCAATCTGTCAAGGGTGCTACCCTGTTCGTAGACCTTCCATCATTTCCATCTCCAAGCGTAATCACTGGAGATACTTTACGTCCGGACCTTCTCTTAGAAACTGCTGACAACATTTTGCACATTCTAGAACTAACTATTGGTTTTGAAACCAATATTAAATGCAACGCTGAGCGCAAAGAAGCAAAATACTCCACTCTTGTGAAAAATCTTAGAAAGTATTACCAGGACGTTAAATTCATAAACTTATCTTTAAGCTGCTTAGGCATATATGATCAATCTTGTACAAAGTTCATGGACATGTGTAATGAATTGAAGCTTGAAAGCCGTCACCAAAAATATATCATTTCTAAAATCACAAACATCGCCATTCGCACAACCTACTACATCTTCTGCTGCCGCAATAAGCCATGGACCTCACCTAATCTACTCCCTTTCTAACCCACCATCTGACTCCTCTGCCCACAGTGAGTATGACATTAATGACATTTTGTACCAAACTAGTCATTTGTAGACTACCTCATTAGAGAGAGGTTTACATTTGTAGTATGTAATATGTTATTCAATACAATGAAGTTTGAAAAAAAAACATTCATCACTACCATTAGCTTGATTTGATAAAAGATTGCATATAACAGGTACAAAAAGGTGCTTATATATATAGTTAAATTTTCTGATGCTTTGATTGCTAACTGAACAGTATCACAAGAAATAAATGTACCGTTCTCGTTTCCAAATTACTTGACAAACGCAATAGCGAGGATCAAAAACCCAATGCCAACTAAAGGAGTATCCGATTGAGAACTACTATTGTTTCGTCTGTACGAAGCTGAAGTTTTGTGCGCCATTTTGTAGAGTGGCAGCTTCTGCGTAAGAGCAGTATATACAATATACAATATATTCATATATACATTTCAATAACCATAAAAAGATAAAATACAATATCGTCGTAAGAAAAAAAGGACAAAAGTAAATAGTACATGAATCAAAAGTCCAACAAATAAAGATTGTTCCATGCGTAATATTTTGCTATGACATCAGTTTAGTCATGCAGTTTTTGAAAGTGCGTGACATACGCGATTATAATAATAATGACTTGCATATGTTACCATGGATCGAATGCAACCCATATTAAGCTCTAACTCCGAGCATCCAGAGTCAACTAAAGTCATCAGTAAGGACAAAATTAAATGGCTTTTTGCTATAAACCTTATTGTACAGAGGGCTTCTTTTTGCAGAACAATTTGTTGATGGAATTTTCAAATAAAAGTGATATTCCAGAACAGCATTAGTCATGCACTGCATGACATGCTTGTCCTCTGGCTTCGCCACTGTTCCCTTGACGTTTCGTTATATTTGCAGCACCGGTTCCTAGTTAGTTAGATTGGTTTTGAGCTAGTGGTTGATTTGAGTCAGATTGAGTGTGAGTCAGTGTTCAGAAGAACTCAAGGAAAACAAATTACAATCTTTCGACAACGAGGTCGAAGAGTTTTGAAGTTTGCAATTAGGCGTACAAAGATTGAGGGATATATGTTTTACTTATTAGTTTAATTAAACATAGTTATCAATTTGTTCAGTTTATGTCAAGAAAACGTCGTACATCTTTTTTGTATTTACTTCGAATCGGCTCGACCTATTCATCACAACACTTTAAGACCACTACCTCAACAGTTAACTTGCGACAGCCTGCTAAGGATCTTTGGTGTTCGTTGTTGTATGGTAAATCTAATGAAAGCACAATTGTTAACAGAATGATTTTAGAGGCAACAATATCCTTTATTAAATCTTCTAATAGGTTCGTGTAACTATTTTAGGGCAACAGCAGCCAGTCCCTTCTCACCTTCTTTGTTGTTGAGTTTACTCTTCCTATCTGGCTCATGCTGAGGGCTTTGGTAGTTTGTTACCCAATTATCGAAACTTCATTCAGTCTTTTCAACACTTTGTTTATTACATATATTTTGGAACACACATA
>WIPJ01000524.1:7451-24094 GCA_018155075.1 Cassiopea andromeda
ATGCAAAGCGTGTAACGATTATGCCCAAGGACATACAGCTTGCAAGAAGAATCCGTGGAGAGAGGGCATAAGTTCTGTGCCAGCAGTAGGCCTAGCCTAGCGTATCAAGAATAATAAAACGGTTTTTTTAAAAACCACCAATTATCGCCATTGATAATTTGTGACTCTGCTCATATCGCCATTGTATTACATGCTGTGTATCTAGGCCTAGACACTTGCATAGTGCTAGGTCCATGGGATATGTACGTAGTCTAGTCTACTGGCGCTGAAGCTCACACAACGAACGCTTCGGTTTCTAGTCTTTCGTTGAGTGTTTGTAACCCGGTGGCAAGAAACCCAGTTAGATCCTTAAACCCTAGATTGTCTTTGCCTCTGGATAACTACTTTGGCAGGCACCGAAGTTAAAACCCACCTTTTAATAAATATTATTCTGAAGCAAATTTCCCGTCTACAAATATTTGACTTTGCAGTACTGCTACGGTTTTTATTTCGGGTAGACTTAACTGGCAAGGGCTTACTATATTCGGTCATACTTGTTGGTTTAGGGGTCCATACCCCAGTACTTTTCCACCTTTAAATGAATCCTGCAATGTTTTCTTGCCATTAGGTAAATTCTGCAATATTTTTGTACGATTTAATATGGCAATGGCGGTCGGGCTCCGTGGCCACCTAACAAAGCATTGTGAATTTGCGTCAGAGAAGGAAATAGACCGCTGAAGCCGATAAATAGTACTATAGGAGCCAAACCAAAAGAGGAAGGGCACTAAGCAGATAACAGCTAGACAGGGGAATGTAGTTAGGTGTGAAGCCATTTCAAGAGCAGCTGCAATAAGAATTTTATAGTTATAGTTTTTCGTGTCTCAAGCTATTTTTCAACATTACTTGTAACTTTCTCTGCAACTAGGGTACCTAGCTGCAGTGCTAAGTAAATTCAGTATGAAAAGTGCTCATTGAAGGAGAATCCCTGCTCCAGTAATAGATAGTAATGAGATATTGATGGGTAAAAGCAAAAAATCCCCTGTAGATTTGGCTGAAAATCCCTGAAAAAGTCTTTCATTTTGCTATTGGCAACCCTATGCAAGTTGTTGGTTAAGTCCTCCCTCAGTACACTTCAGAAATGTCTTCAGCCCCCTCCTTAATGATAAGCATATACTTTTATAGTTGTGTAAATATTGAACTGTATATTCTAATGTCATAAATAATCATAAATGAGCATGTTGCCCATTTCAAACATGCACAATGCAGGGTTGATTGCATGTACGCTGGAGAGGGGAGCAAGCGCGCCCCCTTGCCTATCATTTTGGGGCGCAAAAGTGCCCTTTTTGAAATGCAATAGAATCCTTTTTTAGACATTGATGTGGTACAACGGAGATCAAATAGCCTATATAAACACACGAAGTATGATTGTAAGAGAGACTAATTTGTAGATTTCTGCGAAGTATAGGCAATGCTAAAGGTTGGAACGAAAATGTCTCAAATAGGTGCCTACGGTCCCAAAGAGGTGCCTATGCTACGCGGTTAAAAAAAATGAAATGAACATGAAAAAATGGTAACGGGGCTTTTCTGGAAATCTAGAGGGCGTGTCTGTAAAAGTTTCTTGAGGGCAAGTCCCCAGACCCCCATTTTATGTCCTCTCTGGTTGGGGCTTGTGCACCTCCATTTTCAAGAAGTTGGCAGCTTTTAATTCTGTTGGTGTTCAGACAAGTCACTAAAGTGAATGCAATTTTTTTATAAGAAAGTAGTGTACTGCTGATCAAAAATTTAAGAAAGTTCAATCAATGCTGGATTTTTGAAACCTAAGCAAGTCTATGAGTGTACATATATTCAAAATTCGATTTATCTGTGCACAAAGTATTATTTTGGCAGCCTTGTAGTAGCTTCACTTCTGTTATTTACTGAGATTTGTCATCGTTTCAGGTGCACGTGGAACTTTCGTTTTCAATTAATGTGTATGCACAACACGGCGAAAGCCAAAAATGTTGGGAAGAAAGTTTTACGACATTTTTGACGCTGGAATTTTGAGAAATTATAATAATTCCGATTTTTTGTTAGTTCTACAATAGTGATACGATACTAATATACACTAACATTAAGCAACGTGGAGGTTGCATTGTGGAGATTATTGGTGTTGTAAACTTTATGCTCTTGTGGATCAGTACAAAACTTGACAATGAACTAAACTTCTCGCTGGATATGTAATAGTTTGAATCAACCTAATATTTACAGTAACTACATAAATCTTGCTATATTTGGAAACTCTTAACTTAAACTCGTAACGTTACACTACTGGGTGTGTACTCTTAATCTCAAATCGTAACTCTTAATCTCAACTCTGAACTCTGAACTATAAACTCTGAACTGGAAAGCGAATGCTAAGCTTGATATACGACGAATTGCGGAGGAGCGCTACACGTGACAAAGTATCCAACAATTGGCTGCAATCATTGAAAACGCAATGATTTGTGAAATACCAATCTTTCATGTGAACTTTGAATTGATTGATATTTTGTGATAAGTTTCAGTGCTGGTCCTAGAAACGCTTTCTTATAAAAAATACACGTATCTGAGATACACTTTACATGGACTGACTATACCCTATCAATCAAACCATAACCCTAACCCTATCAATCAAATAAGAACATCCAAACTTAGCAAAGAAGGAATTTTATCTTATATTTACTACTACAGCAAAGGTTTTCTTCTATTTTTTTCGTCATAATATAGATCTCATTTTGGGAGGGGGGCAATACACATTTTCGTAGGACAGAAATCTTGGACAACATCAAAGAATTCCAGGAGCTACGTCCCTGTGTAGTCTTTTTGAGAATTGAAACAATACAAGTTTCATGGGCATTGGGTGGACGTATGAGAGTTACAAAGAAAACATTTGACGGCCCCTAATCACTACAAATACCATCATTATTCATAAATATTATATAAGCATATCTCCCCAGGGATCATATTGCTGTAAATAGCGTAAAAACAGTTTTGTTAGTATGTGCGCGTGATCAGGGAGCCATTTTGGTACTCGTGCCAAGTCCTTCGCTGATCACGTGCTCGACCTATTCATTCGATATTTTTCTTCTTTTAGCTTTTTCTTTTTAACCTTCTATGGACAATTTTTGGACCGAGATTTATCTATTGTTTTTCTTATGTAAAAGTTGTAAGTAACTTCTGTCACAGAGAGTCGAAAAGTGAATTTGCCGATGTAAGATGCAATTTTCGGACGAAAATTTTAGAAGTAAAAGTTAGACACTAAAAGTAAAAAGCCGTGACGCTGTGACAAGTTACACATTGCCGATTGTTGATTCTGCCGATAGAGTTGCTTGTTCTTGCCGTGTGCAAGTTGCCGAAAGAAGTCGTGTATTCTGTGTCTGACGCTGCCGTTAAAAGTTTGAGGTCGTGAGTTTATTAGTTTAATTGATTTTGTGAATAACAGAAAGCAATTTTGTGAAATATGTGCAAACTTATGACAAATATATACAAAAAACAACTTCAAAGATCATGATTAGATGTGTCATAGTACGTATGTTCTCGCAAGTAAGTGTTCAAAGCTAAACTAAACAATAAATACAATCCATTAGGTCCCAGATCCCAGACTTCTAGATCCCAGTACTTGACAGATTTACCTACGTTTTTGAACATATTGCTAAGCCTTCGAACTCACATCTGTGATACCCCCTTGAATGTGGTATTACAATATGCGTCCTTTAGCATCACATCACGCCCCTTGGGGACACGCCCCAATATTTGAGAAACGCTGGCATATGGCAATACCATCTTTTATGCCTCAGTTCAAAAGACCTCAGACTTCTCTGCAGTATTCACATTTTAAGTAATTTCCTTTTGAACTCAAGTTGTTTTGCCATGCTTTATCAAGCTTCTCCTAGCTACGGGAAGATAATACTCTTTTTTAGGGTGCTACCATCCTTGTTTGCCATGTTTCTATCTTATCATCGTGAAGAAAACAATCCATCTGTTGAGAAGATATTTCAGATAATAGCATTTGTTTTCTAGGTTTGGTTGAATACATTTTGAATGAATGCTCTAAAAAGCAAGAACTTAGGCTGGCTTTGTACGTCGCATAATAGTCGCGTCGAATATGATTGTTCAGAAAAAAAATTGACAAATTATGAATTTGAAGCATCTATTATGCGACATACAAAGCCAATGTATGATGCCCCAGGCATACCTTTAGTGCGCTGGTTGGGCTGGAAAACAATTAAGGAGCTCATAGCTCATGAGCCAGAATTGATGGTTTTTAAATCTATGCATGGGCTAGCTCCGCAATAAATGATAAATAAATAATCCGCAATACATGAGTGATCTATTCACAAAAATCTCCCAGCTAACCTCTCACAACCTTCGCAATATTGCCACTGATCTATGGTTGCCTCAAAATAGATCTTCTAATGGCCAGAAATCCTTGTCATATAGGGGTGCCAAAACATGGAACAGCTTACCTAGCAAATGAAAGCAAGTGATAGCAATGCGTGAGTTTAAATCATATTTATAAACTATTATTTTCTTTTCTCTATTAATTTCTTACATTGTATTATGGCCTTGTAATTATATACGTAATATTTTATTCTTTTATATTGATTTTATCCATTTTGTAGGTTTTTAGGTAGAAGGCCCCTCAAACTATGAATTGAAAATGAAAATATTTGACAACACTGAAAAATTTTTCTTTCTTTCCGCTTTTTCTTTACCGAGCGCATCAGCAAGGGGGAGGTCTGAGACACAAGTGTTGCTGCCGCAAAATTTGAAAAGTTTGCTTTCTGGCTGCCATCTTGAAAGTATGTTTTGAGTTTTGGCACGTTCAGTAGAGCATGCGCATCGAATTATGCTACGTGTAAAAAACCAAGTCACCTACAAGTTTTTTTTATATAAGAAAACCATTATTTTGCCAAAGCCTCAATTTTCTTAACTTTTCCCGAAATTGACCCTGAAATTTTCTCAAATTTTTCTTAACTTTTACTGACATAAACTGGATGAAATAGCTTATGCTTTCTTTGTTGATATTGTATATTTGAATTTGAATTCCATCTTTAACATGTTGAATGCATTGAGGAATTATTGATTTTTGGCCAATAAAAACACTAAATTTTGGAAATTGAGCCTCGTGATTTTCTTAAGATTTTTCTTGAGATTTTTACCATTTGAGCCTTATGTTCTTATAAACTTTTTTCTTATAAAAAAATGTGTAATGGTCGCATTTAATAATACACGATATTCTCGAGTATTATACACGGCATTGTGGAGATCTGCAGATACCGAGATGTCGGACTGAATTTGCAAAAAAAGGGTTTTATTACTCAGCCCTGAAGGCTTGGAATGATTTACCTGCTGAGCTACGTGAGCTATCTACCCAAAATAGTTTCAAAAACAAGTGAGAACATATTTGAATGGCTAGCCTCAGAAGTTAACACACGATTGCCTGGAAGATCAGCGCTCGTTTATAGGGTTAAGTTTTTATTTTGATTTGATATTTAGTGTTTCTGTTAGCTGAAGGTATACCACGTGTAAAAACAATATTATTATTATCCCTATCAATTGGTTTCAATTTGCTGATGATGCAGCTGTCACAACTGGCCAAGCAAAGGAGAACGGAATTCTCCTGAATCACTTTACAAGATGGTATACCTGGACTAATATGATAATAAGAGTCGATAAATGCTCGACGTTTGGAATTAGAAAGTCATCCACTGCATCAATTCAGTATCTCCCAAAATTTTTCATTAACCAGGTTACTGTCCCAACTGTTGAGATTGGCAAGTCATTTAAATATCTAGGTCGCTACTTTAATTTTCCGATGGATAACATTGATCGTATGTCTGAAGTATTGCAACTTATCACTGACTTGATGAGAAAACTTGATGAAATTCCTTGTCACCTGAAAAACAAGCTCGTGCTGTATCATCGCTTTGTTCTTTCTAGATTATCGTGGCACTTCACAATTGTGAATCTTGGTAAGACATGGGTAGCTGAAAATATAGATGAGCTGGTTTTAAATATATCCGTCAGTGGCTTGAGCTACCAATTAGTGCCACCCTTAACACACTTGTTTTGTCGAGGTCAAAATATGACATTAGTCTCGTTCTTCCATCTACTAAATTTGCACAATGCCAGGCAGCGTTAAGAAATGCCCTGAAATCATCTCCGAATAGTGACATAAATGCTCTTTGGTCCCTTACCAGCTCTGGCTGCAAATTACAATATGATCAATATCGTAATGCAAGCCAATTCAAAGTCCTTTCCTGCGCCCAGTGGCAAATAGGGCGGCGCCTATCTCCGTTTCTATAGCCCTAGGCCACGCGTCTGCGAATGCAGTGAAAGCTACAGCGGGGGCTGGTCCACTGGTAGCTCCGTGAGTTTAACTTTCCCACTCCATTCTCATATGTCAAGCGCCAGACGAGAAGGCAGTGAGTACCATTTTAAAAGTCTTTGGTATGACTCGGACGGAGCTCGAACCAACGACCTACCGGTTGTGAGGCAGCGCTCTACCACTGGGCCATCATTCCGGTCGTAATACAAAGCAAGTCCTAAATGCTGTTCAAAATGAAACTGAAGAACGTATTCATCATGAGCTAAAGTCGCAGGATTTCATCATCTCATCAATACTCCTTTACGGTAGCAAACAAACCCGCAGTCTTTGGACTAAGGTTCACTGCAATATGCCTAAAAACATCTTCCACTTCATCGTAAAGTATATGAACAATACTCTCGCAACTAAGAAAAACCTCTGTAATTGGTCTCACTCCACTACATCTGCTTGCTCTTTTTCTGCTTCCAGTCTGAGACCCTCCAACACGTTGTCTCCAGTTGTAAATCTTATCTTCAAGATGGTAGATATACCTGGAGTCATAATTCCGTTCTGCTTCATATTGCAAGAAACCTCTCATCTGTAGCAAATAGCTCATTATTTGTAGACCTCCCTAATTTTCCAGCTCCATCTTTGATAACTGCTGACTCTCTTCGCCCAGACCTTGTATTGATGTTTAACAATACTTATGTCTACGTACTGGAACTAACTGTTGGTTTTGAATGAAATATAAAAATTAATAGTGATCCTAAGGCTACTAAATACCACCCTCTCATTAATCACCTCCAGAGTTTATATTCGAATGTTACATTTGTTAATCTTTCCATGAGTGCACTAGGAGTATTTGGAACGTCTTCTGAGCCCTTTCTAACGATGCTTACAGACTTACAACTTGATGAAATACACTGAGAAGAACGCACTGTTGAAAATAATAAATATTGCAATACGATGCAGTTATTACATTTTCTGTAGACGAAACAAGAGTTGGACAAGCCCAGATTTGTTTGACTTTTAGGAGGTGACCCTCTTAACGTCCGGTTGACTGTTATCATTATTGGTCTTTCTTGTATACACATATATTACACATTATTATTATTGTTATTATTATTATTATTTTTATACGTAGATTGCAGGCTCGCCAATTATATACTGCCTTTATATAGTGAGGTATGTTGTTGTATGCTTAAGTATGTTGATATCATGACGTTTCAAAAAGTTTCAATTTGCGGACGACGCAGCAGTTATAACTGGCCTCGAGAACGAAAATCAAATCTTACTTAACCATTTCACTAGATGGTGTGCTTGGGCTAATATGAAAATCAGGGTGGATAAATGCTCTAAATTTTGAATAAAAGTCTTCTACTTTGTCTACGCAATACCTTCTACTATAGAGTGAGTTTTCATGACATTGAGCGAAAACTTGTTGCCTTTTAACCAGCTATCAACACGCATTAGATCTTAGTTGATGGCCTCATTTAGTAGAGAGATATTGCTAGATTGGTGGTAAAGGCACGTATCATCAGCAAACATGGACATCCTTGAATTTTGGACAGCCCATGGTAGATCATTGATGTAAATAAGAAATAAAAGGTTTCAAAGACATGAGCCCTGAGGTACACCAATCTTCATTTCTTTTAATGAGGAGTCAACACCATTAACCCTGGTAAATTGGTTACGAATTGAGAGATAGGATCTAAACCACGCAAGTCCTGACCTTGAATACCATAGTACTCCAGCTTTTGGCAAAGGGTATCATGGTCGACACTGTCGAAAGCCTTTTTCAGGTCAATGAAGACTACCCCTATTAACTTTCCTAGATCCATCCCATTATACCAGTCATCAGTGCTCTTAACTAAACTCGTTACTGTAGAGTGAAGGCGCAAAAACCCTGATTGCTCAGAAGAGAAATAACCATTATCATTCATGTATTGGTATAGTTGGTTGGCGATAAGCTTTTTAAAGAACCTTGCGATGACTGGTAGAGCAGAAATAGGGCGATAATTCGATATTTCGGCCTTATCACCTTCTTTAAAGATTGGTGTAACTTTTTAAGAAAAGGCATGGCTAGCTTTAAGAAGTAGCAGGAGATGTTGTCCTTCCCAAAGCCCTTAGTAGTTTTGATCTTGCAATTGCAACACTGATCTTTTTTACTGTAATTGAGCCGAATTGGACCTTAACACTGCTATTGTTTTCAGTAGCTTCGCCAGAGAGAAGAGGGTTAGGAACTGGTCTCAATTCAATATCTATATAGGTAGCTTCTTGTTGAAGACTCTTGGTGATAGTATGAAACATGAACCAACACTAGCATATTTCCAAAAATAGGGTAAGCAACTGGACTAGAGAAAAATGCACCTGTAAAATATGTAGCTAATTTTCATGCATTTAATTTTTCATATAGTCAGCAGAAACTTGAATTAGTTGATTTGAAATAGTATTCCTCTATGAATTGTAACTCAAACTGTAACTCAAACACTGATATTAATATTGAAACCATACATTGTCAACAACGTAAATAAATTAAGAACTATCAGTTACACATTTAATACAAATACTTAGCTTGCAATTCAAAATAGATTTTAGAGGCCATTCACATATTACGTCACACTAATTTCGCAGTGAAAATGACTGCTAAATTGGCCAAAATGGCATCAACATGGGAGTGCCATATTATTTCTAGAGGTGGAACAAAATTTGTTCTAGAAAAGGACCGGAATTGCTATTTTTTAAAGCCAAGTGTGCCAAATATCGCGTTGCTTAAAAATGTAACACCACAATCCAAAAACAATCTACCCACCCCTTGTCACACTTTGTCACAAAAATCAAAGACCCCCACCCCCATGCGTGACGTAATATGTGAATGGCTTCTTATGCAGCTTTATTACTCTAAGTGGTCTGCAAATTCCATCTGTGAACTTCTTTCACCGTAAATAACTCCTGGTGCCTTGATGCTCCTTATTGGAACACAGTGATGATGATGAACAAATAGAATTTTACAAGGGTTTAGCATGGTATAATTCAATCTTGAATTAAAATACCACATAAACAGTTTCTCCATGCCAATCTTGCTTGGTGTGAAATCAGTCATTTCTTCCAGTCGACGACTTGTCCAATTTCTTACGTGAAGGATGAAGGTGTCATGAGACTTTCTGTAGTCTCCTCCTGAACCACAATTATTAAGTGGTTTGTGAGTCCACGTACAGTTGAAGCCATGATTCAGGTGAGCTGTAGAGTGGCTGGTAAGACCATACATAATTTCTTTCTCTTTCAATATTCTCATATACTCATCATTGTCCCATCCTTTGCCAATAGTAACATCTTGATTTGTGATTGCTACCACTCTTCCAATTAAGCATTCTGAAGCGTACTCCAACTGCTCTTTGAACCCAACTTCTTTGTCAATGACTCGTATTACTAACCGTTCACTATTCCTTAACGAAAGTGACTTCAAATACAAGGCCGTTTCGCGCCTCCACACGAGTACATGTACCGTCTCTATCATATCATGCAGAAGATTCAACTGCAGAGCATTGACAACTTCCATAAGCCTTGCTTGAATTGTCACATCTTCCGTCATGTTGCTGATGTGTTTCAGGTCTCCAAGTATCTTCCGGTAATGTGGGTGTGAGATGTTTGTGAACCATGTGACAAGTTCAATTCTGTTCCCTTGTGGTTTGATCTTCATGCTTTGGCATCTTTTATGCAGAATTAAAGCCAAATTACCTCCCTCGACTGGTTGGTATAGTTTGTAGACGAAGTGTTCAACCTTATCATTGATTTTAACTGAAAAATTGACAAATTTTGGTAGCAAGTGCTCAACACTCTTGCTGCCAAAACAACTTATGTTGTTGGCGAGAGGCGGGACGTAATTCAAGTAAAATATATAACTTAATGACAAAAATGTCACCCCAGCAAAGACCAGATGGATCATGTTCAGCATTTTGCCTACTTAGATGCAAGTGATACGATCGTCGTGACTTTCAGGATACAAATAGCAAATATTCCCCAACTCTGTGGACGTCTAGTCATTTATCTTATCAAACTACCTTAATCGGCGCTATTATGTTTGTCTTGTCTTATGATGTGCTCGCTATCTCGCTCTCAATCTAACTTACTCTTACATGGCTACTAATCATACCACAACAAATACATGACATTCATACAATGACTACAACACTACAGTAGGCATGTCAAGGAGGCGTTCGTGAGCGCGCATGTACACGTCTATCATGCCTCACGCGCTCGATTTGTCGTGCACGCAAGTCTGTCAGTTTTTTTTACATAATTCAAACTACTACAATACAGCAAAACACAGTTACAAAAACGATGCCATAGGAAGCATGATAGGCATGGGTACCCTAAATGACCTTTCAACAAATACCACAATAAATACCTACCCTACAGATACAGATAACAAGACAGATACCAATACAGATACCAAGGAATATACCAAAATCCATCTAATTCGTCCTTAATGAGAAGTAGGTTAACATGTAGAAAAGAACTACAGTAGAAAAGAAGGTATGAAGTAGTAAAAAGTACTTCTGTAGAAAAGAAGGTATGAAGCTTTGTAGATTTTATTATACTCCTTCGTAAACTAGATAAATATACGATACAGTTACGGTTGGAAAAGTAGCAAAATAATGTGTAGAGGAGAAGAGAAGGATGAGACAGAAAACTGATTTACCTATGCTGATATTGCTGATTTCACAAGAAACGCTCTGATGATTGAATGAATTTTAGTGTTTTTTCTAAAATTTGTCCATTATGGGTAAATATGTTATCACCAAATAATATAATGTGCACAAGGGTATGATTTGCACCAAGGAAATCACACCTCTGACCGTCATTGCATGGCATATCAGCAAAAAGTGCTCAGTGTCCTCGATTCCATCATTTATTAGACACATCGGGTCGACTGTGCCTAGAATGTTCTGATTAAATTCATGAGAATTTAACTTACTGAGGCCTAATCCTAGCTGAGAAAGGATTGCAACACCATTTCGACCATGAAGACCATAAATAGATTTTTGGGTTGGCCCCAGGGGTGATTTTTTGGGGGGCTAAGGCGGGCGGAGCCCCCTTGTTAAAATTTCTGCTCATTTTGGGGGGGTTCAGTCCCCCTAAAACTATTGCATTGGCTTGGTTTTTCAGAGTTTATTGGCCTTGCTTCCAATGTGCTATGATCAATTGTTCACTGCTATATGGGTTATAGAGGCATTTCTTATTGGTGATTATACTCTATCAGTGTTAAACTAAATTATCATCTTTCCATCTTTGAAAATATGGGTGTGGTTGTAGCTGGGCCACACCCAAACTAAGGGCGTGGTTGTGCCTAGAGCCTCCCTTGTTACAATTCTTAGTAATCACCACTGATTGCTAAGAAGTCTGATAAGAGCGGATAGCTGATTCTTAAATGAGGTTACTGTAGGAAATTGTCTAATTTCTGGAGTAAGGTTGTTCCATTCCTTTAAGCAATTTGGGTAGAAGCTTGATTCAAAACCCCTGTTCTTGCATTTATTCGCCGATTCTTCCCCCTGGTATCTAAGAGTATAGTTTAAACACTTACTTAGAGGAATTGGGTGCCTTGTATATTCAGGTGTGAGTTTCATTGCTACTGAGCGATGAAATTGATAGATTTTGCATTTAAGTATCGTGGCAAGCTCATAATAATTTAATTTCATTTTCATTTCTTTATACAGGGTAGATTTTCAGACATCTGACTTATAAAACGCCCTGTTAAACTCCAAAAACTAATTAAAATATACCTCTAGATAAAATGAAATTATATGCATAAATCAAAGTTAAATCTTACACAGAATAAAGAAAACAATCGAGAAATACTTGAAAATAAGAAAATATAGGAAAATGACAAAATATAAGCTCTTGCCTGTTTAATCTAAAGAATTATAGGGGGTATCAGAAGCTTTTGTGCCTTGCAACATAGGATATTACCCTGCAAAAATTACATCAGATTATGATAACAGATTTAAAAGAATACTATTGCAACAGTAGTATGCGCACGATGTAACATCGTCTTTGCCAACTATGAAAAATCTCATTTGATTGACACCAAGTTGTACTTATCCCAGGTATAATTCATGGTAAAGATGAATTGACAGATTTGCCAGAAACACTTAGCACCTCTGAAAATGGAGATGTGCTAACCCACTTTTGCTTTACACAGAGTATTGTGGAAGAAGAGTGGGAAAAAGATGGGACCTGAGAAAGACATTCCTGTGTTACGCTCTCTATAACATCTTTTAATGCTCTTTTCGAACATAAATGTTGCATTCATCGTCGATCTCTGTGACCAGAAGGAAAACTGAGCTTGAAACCTGGAAAGGAAAGAGGAACAAGCTACGATGACCCTTCCATTTGCTGTCGTATTCCTGTAGACGCTACGCTAGAACCAAAATTTCATTCCAGTGTGCCAAAGGAAGGGTGATCTACGCCGGAATGTGAACTGATATTCATATGTTGCAAGGTTCTTTGATATCATTATTGCCCTGCAAAGGGATTGAATTGCCCTGTAAAGTGTGCTGTTTTATCTGCTGGGGGTGTGACACCCCACAACCCCCGGAATTTACGCCACCAAAGCTCTAGAAATCTCAGCACAGCTAGTTTCCAGTCCCCTATCGAACATTTGTTTTCATGTCGGAGGGCAAGTAGAGGAGAAGTTAAAATCGAAGGCCAGTGAAGGAAGATCGTACAGAATCTCTACCATCACTTGAAAGTGAATCGCAATAGTAGGCAAAATGAGTGGTGGAGGCACCCCATACATTGGAAGCAAAATAAGCTTAGTATCAAAAGCTAAAATAAGATATGAGGGATATCTTTATACTATTGATACGGAGGAATCAACGGTGACATTGGCTAAAGGTATGCTGTTCACCACTTCGTTTAAGATACTATTATGCACCTGGCTGTCAAATGGTTATGCATTTTCGGAGTACATAAGGCTGTTGCTCTTATCAGATTTGGTTCCTCAAGTATCTTTTTGAATGTTGGAGTGCGGATAAGAAATGGTTTGAGGCCCTTAACCCGTTTAGCTCAATTACCAGTAGGCCCAGCAAGCTTTCATTAATTGGCATATTTCCTTGATCTAAGGAAGACCTCGATAATACAAAACGTATTACGGTTGATTGAAGTAGGCAGAGGAATAGTATGCTTCAGGCTGTAGCTAAATTATGCATTTCATTGGTCACAATTTTCAATCTGGCAGTCTTTCCCCCTTAGCTAGTCTAATCAGTGGATCATTGTACAGGAATTGGTGCAGCGTTAGGGGAATGAAGTACCAATTGCTGTAAAATGCACTTTTCAAATTCCCATAGCAAGCACTGGAGCTTTTGTCAACTAGGTTGCTCATAAAATTTATATGTAAGAATTGAAGAATGTATGATAAAGTGATATGTTGAGTGAAATATATCACATTTTCAGTGGTTCTTTATATTTCTAAGCTTTAGTGATAGGGGAACAGACTGTATAATTGTCAGTTCTACATTATAACTGAATTTTGGATGTGGAGATCATGATCTCACCATCCAAGTCCATTTTCCCATCAAAATTTTGCTATCCAAATATGGAATAATAGTTTGATGCTATTGTTTACCAATGTAAGCTTGCTACAAAGTTATCCTTTGTATAAAATCTGAAATAGCCAATTCACTGAAATGTCCAGTGCTAGTGATTACATCATCACCTGATGTTAATTTGCACAGAACCAGGATTTTTATGACATCATTTTCAGTGAGAGAAATGGAAAGACAAATCCAAATGGCTTTTAAAATTTGATATGCAAGCATTTTTACAGGGTTGCCACCATATATCAGGGAAGTCAGGGATAATAAGGGAATTGTATTTTCAATCAGGGAAAATCATAGAGAAAAGAAAGATATTTTGAAAAATGAAGGAAAATAAAGGAAGTCTTAGAGTTAATATTGTTTCATTTCAGAGTGGCGACTCTCTACACTCAAGTCACATCCAGTTGAATGTGACAATTGCCAAGTGCTCCCCTTGTTTTTAGCATTTTGTACTGTGCAGTCATTTTGAAGTGCTGTTCCACATCTTATGGATGTTGGGGTTTGCCATACCCTTTGCATGCTTTACAGCTGCCTTTGCAGTCCTCTTTATTCATTCATTAACTCATTCACACACAGCTGAAGCACTTAACCTATGAGTAGTGTTTCTGATATGCAATAATATCACTGTTTTTTATATGGTTTATTCAAGTATGGCCTTAAATTCATCATATTTATATGCAAGAGTTGTTTTCCAAGTTTTATATCAACCATATTTGCGTGAATACCATATCCTGTTTTTCTTAGCTTTAATTGGAAGAAATTTATGGATTCATTGTAAGTTAACTATACAAAAGAGAGTGAAGATTGAGGGTAAAATTCTGTAGAATCCTGGATATAAGCTCCTCCATACACTGACCAAAATATCCTTCCAAATATAAACCCTCTTTAATGTTTGGGATTCAGATTGTAAAGTAAGAATTCAATGGAAAACATTGTTTCATGAAGAAGCACAAATATATAAATCTAATCTGGTGCTCTAAATGCCTTACTTCTTTACACAAACTTTGTGTACATCCAGTGGCGGCTTGCACTAAGAATAAATTGGTACTAGTGAGTTAAAAATTGGGTATGGTCAGTGCTTGACCACACCCCAATTTTACTGCTGGATTATCCTATCTCCAGCTTGAAAAAGCACAGGAAAATTATTGAGGTTAATGGTGCTGGCTTATATTCTGATAGCAGTAGATCACGTGTACAATGGAATGTGACGGCCACTGGCCCTACCTATTGGCCACTGTTGCTTTCGCGTTACTAGAAATGTGGTTCTAGTACCATGAATAGTTTGGAGGCCAATTGAGATACTCCCAGGTCCAGGTAGGGCTATTGTAGACGTTGCTGCCCTTGGCCCGCCACATTGAGATCGCCAATAAATCCTCTCCATTGCTAAATAGTCTTTATTTCTTGTCCTCATGTGGATACGAGGCTGAATTTTACAGGGATCACCACACCCCAACTCTCCTCCTTTATCCGGGCTTGAGACCGGCTCTGATGTCCCCACTTAGATTGAGTAACAAACAGAGGCAGAGTTAATTGAGATACTGCCTCAAAATAACTGCTTTAAAACCTAAATAGCACATTGTACTTATGCTACTTTTCAATCCAAGGCATTGCTCATGTTTCAGAAGACCTTGGTCTGATAAAGCAAAATTACTTTAAGATATTCCCCATCAAGAGTGACTACCAAGGAAGTGAGAAAATGTGGAGTCAAGGATATAATTGATGTGTTGAAGAGGAATAGACTGAGATGGTATGGTCATGGGAGAAGGAGAGATAATGAACATGTACTTAGTAAAGCAGCAGAAATGGAAGTGGAAGGAGTTAGGCCAAGGGGAAGACCGAAAAAGACATGGAAGCGATGTTTGGAACAGGATATGAGAGAAAGGAATATAGGGGATGAAAATATTCACAACCGAAAAGAGTGGAAGAGACTCATAGATCATCCAACTCCATAAGGAATAGAAAGGATGTTGAACGAAGATGATGATGATGATATTCCCCATCGATAACTTCTCTCTGCAACAAAATAGAATGCAGTCGCTGAAACTCTCTATATAGCAAGAGGGTGCTCCGATTCTGAAGATTAAGCTTTCCCAGTCAACAGCATTACTCAAAATCCAGCTGCTGGTTGCTGTTCATAAGAAGCAGGGTACTAGAAATGCGAATCTAGTACCGCTGAGCAATCTGCCTATTGTTCAGCAGATAGTTACATGACATCAGTTAATCATAAAAGACAATAGATTATGGGAATGCAGTACTAGAATCTGAGATCTAGTACTGCGGCTTCATCAAAAACAAAACTGCTAATCATTCATCATAGTGGAATTTCAAGACAAAGCAGAGCAATTGTTCTGCTACCTACTCTGGCGCCAGCCAAGCCTTTTCACTACATGAAATATTAACATATTGAATACACTTTGTACAGCAAATGAAGTGGCACTAGACTAGTAACAGTACCACTGCATGCCACCACTGTGTACATCATGTCTGTTATTTTTTATGGAATTCCATTCCTCCCCTTGCATTCATGTCCTTTTTGGGGCAGCCCAATTCTCTCATCTGACTTTATCCATGACCCTCTGTAGTTACTTTTATTCTTTTGTGTTATTAATCTCTCTGATTGGATAGTGAGTGTTGAATTTTTTGGCTTAACAAGTCACCTGTTGACCCAGAAGTTCTTCCAAATATAAGCTAATCCCATATTATATATATATATATATATATATATATATATATATATA